>NW_026847771.1:94924012-94951977 GCF_025583915.1 Anolis sagrei ordinatus
CTCCCACAATTCGTAACAGCCTCAGGTCCTTTCCTTTTCCTCCTCAGCTGCTTGACTGAATCAGTTCTTATTGTGTCTTGTTTCGTAGGAGGCGGTAAACTCTACACATGTGCTCTTCGATCACCAGGCATCTATGGGCCAGAAGAAGAAAGGCATTTGCCCCGACTAGCAGTATGTATCTTGACTAGCTCAAAATACCATTTGCTGTCTAAGGACTCTTCTACACTGCCATATAATCCAGATTATTAAAGCAGATAATCTATATTGTCTTCTTTGAACTGGATTATATGAGTCTACACTGCCATACAACAGCGCTCCATGCAGTCATGCCGGCCACATGACCTTGGAGGTGTCTACGGACAACGCCAGCTCTTCGGCTTAGAAATGGAGATGAGCACCACACCCCAGAGTCAGACATGACTGGACTTAATGTCAAGGGACAACCTTTACCTTTTTTTACACTGCCATATAATTGTCGTACACCAGAGTAGGAACACCAGCTTGGTAAAACCAGGAAGCAGTTTATTGTAGAATATATGTAAGCAAAGCAGTTTATTTATCGTGTCAGGGGCAACCAGACCATTGTTTTACATTTCTAACTGAACAAAACAAACAAACAGACAAAAACGCAAAGCAGTAAAAAATAGCAAAACCGTAAAGATCCAAAGTCCAAAATAGACCATAAGCTACAAAGGATAACGAGATCCACGAGTACATAGAAATCCATGAAACAAGGCACCTGAAACCATGAAACAAAACAGCAGAAAAGTCCCATAGGCAAAACTTAAGCTTGGCAAAAACTTGGTACATGAAACTCAGAGCACTTGAAAGCAAGACCATGATAAAATAACAGTTGACTTGACTGAGGCAGCCGTCTCCCATGGATCATTATAAACCTTTTCCAGATTCCAAAACTAAAAGGAAAGCATTTTTCTTAATTTCCCCACCAGATAATGATTTGTTATCTTTCTTTTGCTGTAGCTGAACTGATTGCCTTAGTCCCCTAAAATTCTGCCTCTGTTTACTAAAACTGTACTTTCTGTCCATGGTTTCACTTTCCTCTCCCTCATTAACTCCTACACCTAGCAAATCAATCTCAGCATCATTTTCAGACACTTGCTCTGAGAAAAGCAGTGAGAGGCCTCTCTCAGCAATGTGGCCTTGTGAATCTTCCTGGCGTAGCTCAGGCCTTTCTTATGATCTTAGCTCAGGCCCAAGCAACCCCTCATCCACAATCTCAACAGACACCGGCCCAGCAACTGGACCATCATGCCCATTACCATCATGAACATCAGCATGAACATCAGACACAATCGCAGGGTGAACAGGCTGACATATAGCAATAATCCAGTTCACATCAGATAATCTGGATTATATATGGCAGTGTAGAAAGGGCTTAAAATGAGTCATTCTGTGTAACAGCATCTCTGTTATGGAACTCCCTTCCCAGAAACTTATTCCAGCCATTTCTTTTTGAGCTAGTCTCTCTCTTTTGAAATCCAGAGAAATGGCACAGGTCTCTTGTGTCATATCTGTTCTGTTGCTAATTCGGCAATACCTTAACCCTTTCACGTTTCCTGTGTTCCAACAGTTGAATATTGAGAGAGGATTGTTTGCCTTCAGAGTTGGGGATTCCAACACTTTAATGAACTGGGTCCACATCAAAAATCTTGTCCAAGCTCATATCCTTGCCGCTGAGGCACTCACTCCGGAGAAGAAGTACATAGCTGTAAGTCAAGGCCCATCTCGTGCATCTGTTTCTCCCATTCCTTTTTTGAATTGATGTTTTGATGTGACTTTTAAAATTTCTGAGATGATGATCAGAGTAACACTGAAAATATTAGGGCATCCTCAGTATTTATTTATTTATTTATTTATTTATTTATTTATTTATTTATTTGCGACATTTATATGCCACCCTTCTCACCCAAAGGGGCCCAGAGCGGCTTACAAGATACATATACATACAATATATTATATTATTAGCATAGTAATATCAGTATTATATATTACTATATTGTACTATACCATTATATTGTAATATTATTAGTAATATTACATGTAATATAAAATATATAATTATAATATTACTAGCTGTCCCCTGCCACATGTTGCTGTGGCCCAGTCTGGTGATCTTGAAAATGAAGTAATGAGAAAGTGTTGGTTTCTAATATATGTAATTTCTTTATGCTTGTGGATAAACAGTATTTCTTGCTGTTTCTTTGTCAGTGTTGATATAGACATTGTCTGGGTTGCCTACTCTGGAACATGCAACATATAATTGTCCTTCTTTAAGGGTCCCTTTCAAATCTATGATACTATATTTGTGTGTGTGTGTGAATCATATCTATCTATCTATCTATCTATCTATCTATCTATCTATCTATATCTATGGCTGGATGGCTCTTTGTCAGGAGGACTTTGATTACGTTTTCTTGCCCTGATGAAGGGAGTTGGACTGGATGGCCAGTATTTTCTGTTGGTCATGGGGGTTCTGTGTGGGAAGTTTGCCCTGATTCTGTCATTTGTGGGGTTCAGAATGCTCTTTGATTGTAGGTGAACTGTGAATCCCAGTGACTACAACTCCCAAATGTCAAGATCTATTTCCCCCAAACTCCATCTGTGTTCATATTTGGGTGTATTGAGTGCTTGTGCCAAGTTTGGTCCAGATCCATCATTGTTTGAGTCCACAGTGCTCTCTGGATGTAGGTGAACTACAACTCCCAAACTCAAGGTCAATGCCCACCAACCCTTCCAGTATTTTCTGTTGGTCATGGGAGTTCTGTGTGCCAAGTTTGGTTCAATTCCATCATTGGTGGAGTTCAGAATTCTCTTTGATTGTAGGTGAACTATAAATCCCAGCAACTACAACTCCCAAATGACAAAATCATAATTTTTTGAGTGATGGTCACTCCTTGTGTTGTGAGACGTTTTGTTGCCAAATTTGGTGTGATTTCGTTCATTGGTTCTTTTGTTTTTAAGGTACTCATTATGCACAGAGCATTTATATTATTATATATATATTATCTTATTATATTGTATTACATTATAATATTAACAATACTATATGTATATACATTATTATATGTATATACAATATTTTATATTACATTGCATTATATTATATTATTAGCATAGCACTATGGAGATCTCCTTACCCTTCCTGTTTGTAGATATAGCAAAAAATGCAAATATTTGAATGAAATAATAAAATAAATACACTTGGAAATGAAAAACTAAAATCACTCAGTATCATTGTGCAGGACAGCTTTAAAGCGGTTCTGCAAGAAATTGGAGCAGAATTCCTGCTTCACTTTCTACTTGCATTTGGGCTCAATGCATGCAACCAATGCTTGAGTCGGGCATGCCTTCCCCTCCTCCGTTCCTCCTTCACGGATCCTATTACTATGAAATCCTGAGTAGACAAACTCAGTTGAGGGACAATCCAGACATACGTTTTAGTATCTGTATTTTTTTACGACAATGTATTTTACCTATGTTTTGACCCACCTCAAGCCATGAGAAGAGGCTGGTAAGAAATATAATAGTAATTGTAATAGTAATAACAATAATAATAATAATATGTAAATCAGGCATGGGCAAACTTCGTCCCTCCAGGTGTTTTGGACTCCCAGAATTGTGGGAGTTGGAGTCCTAAACACCTGGAGGGACGAAGTTTGCCCATGCCTGATTTACATATTATTATTATTGTTATTACTATTACAATTATTACTATTATTATTATTGTTATTACTATTCCTACCGGCTGTTAGGAATTGTGGGAGTCCAAAACACCTGGAGGGACGAAGTTTGCCCATGCCTGTGTTAAAGCCACGCACCCTTATCCACAAGCGTTGTATCTACCATATATACTCGAGTATAAGCCGACCCGAATATAAGCCGAGGCACCTAATTTTACCACAAAAAAACTGGGAAAACGTATTGACTCAAATATAAGCCGAGGGGGGGAAATGTAGCAACAAATGGTAAATTTCAAAATAAAAATAGCTACCAAGAATATTACAGTAATTGAGGAATCTGATTAAATGTTTCTGAAGATTTACATAAAACTAATGTAAGATAAGACTGTCCAACTCTGATTGAACCATTATTCTTACCTTCTTCAGTGTAAATGTGCTTACGTATCCTTCCAATAATAATGAGAGTAAAATAATAAATGCAATAAAAATAATAATAGAGTTAAATAATGAAAATGTAATAACAACAGTAATAATAGAATAAAATAATAAATGTAATAATAACAAAGTAAAATAAATGCAATAATAATAGAATAAAATAATAAATTTACTACTAATAATAATAGAGTAAAATAAATGTAATAAAATAATAATAGTGTGAAATAATGTAAATGTAATAATAATAAATAGAGTGAAATAATAAATGTAATAAAATGATACTAATAACAGAGTAAAATAATAAATAACCTTGACTCAACTATAAACAGCATTATTTTCAATTTTAATTTTACATTTGGCCTTCCCACAGTTTTAATTGTGTGTTGTCTTATTGTTAATGTTGCATATCTTATTGTCCATGTTTTTTTATTTTAATTGCTTGTATTATTGTTATTATTGCTTGTATTGTTGTATTTGGGCTCGGCCTCATGTAAGCTGCACCGAGTCCCTTGGGGAGATGGTAGCTGGGTACAAATAAAGTATTATTATTATTCAATTCTTGTAGGTTTTTTCGGGCTATATTATTATTATTATTATTATTATTATTATTATTACAAACCGAGGGGAGCTTTTTCAATCTAAAAAGAGGGCTGAAAAGCTAGGCTTATACTCGAGTATATACAGTAATTCAAACCCCATTCTCCTGACTAAACAGAAGAAACTACAGTCTTCTAGATGTTGCTGTATATCAACTCCCATCAGCTCTGGTCATGAGGTCTAATGGTGAGGAAGACAGGAGTTGTAGTCCAGCCTCTGGAGGGCCGCATAAAAGGACACGGCAGGCCAAATTCAGACCTTGAGTTTGACGCATGCTCTGTAATAACTCCTAATTCCGTCCTTCCTCTGAATCCCTTCTAGGGCGGCCAGGCCTATTTTATCAATGACAATGAGAAAGTGAACATTTTTGAGTGGTTGTCTCCACTGGTGAGTAGAAGCCCTCTGTCCACTGGGGGAACGCCGGGGTCTCCCTGGAAGCTGCGGCCACTTTCCTCATGTTTTAAAATTAATATCTCACTGTTTCTTTCAGTTTGAAAGATTAGGCACTAGGAAACCATCGATAAGGGTTCCTGTTTTTCTGGTTCATCTGTCAGGTAAGCAGCCTTCATTGGAGGTTGAATTCTCTGCTAGTTTTAACGATTTGGTCACAACGGCAAATCATGGTGAGGGCATTAACTGAACATGAATCCAGAGCTTGGAAGTGTTACCTTTTTGGGCTATATAGCCACGTGATTCCTTGAAAAAGTTGATCTTTTGGCCATGCTGACTGTGGGAGCAGTAGTACAACCTCCAGAGGTCGTTCACAGAATCATAAGAGTTGAAAGAGACCTCGTGGCCCATTGAACCCAACCCAATTCTGCCAAGAAGCAGGAAAGTTGCATTCAAAGCACCCCCAACAGATGGCCATCCAACCTGTGTTTAAAAGCCTCCAAAGAAGGAGCCTCCACCACACTCTGGAGCAGAGAGTTCCACTGCTGAACAGCTCTCTCACACAGCTCTCCTAATGTTCAGGTGAAATCTCCTTTCTTTCCTGTAGTTTGAAGTCATTGTTCCGCGTCCTAGTCTCCAGGGCAACAGAAAATAAGCCTGCTCCCTCCTCTCTATGACTTCCCCTAATGTATTTATACATGGTCCTCATTGTGTCTCCTCTCAGCCTTCTCTTCTGCAGGCTAAACATGCTCAGCTCTTTAAGCCGCTCCTCATAGGGCTTGTTCTCCAGATCCTTGATCATTTTAGTCGCCCTCTTCTGGAAACATTCCAGCTTAGAGTCAATATATTCCAGTTTTGGTCTGACCAAGGCAGAATAGAGGGGTAGCATGACTTCCCTGGATCTAGACCAATGGTTCCCAACGTGTGAACTGTGAGACCTAAAATAAGGTCCGTGGCTCTAGAATATTAAATATGGTTTTATGTGGGCGAGCAGATGGCAACTACTAGATGGCATATGTTCTGTATCAGAAGCTAGAGCTGATGTGGTCTATCCAATGCAATTTTCTGACTCAGCCCCCCAAATAACCAAACCAAATCTAAAGTCAACCAAAAACTATTTCGTAACCCTTTTGGTACTAATGTTGGAAAATGGTCCCTGGTCAAAGTGGTCCTTGGTCAAGTAGTCTCTGGTCAAAAAAAGGTTGGGATCAAACATTTAAACCAGGGGTCCTCAAACTTTTTAAACCGGGGGCCAGTTCACTGTCCCTCAGACCGTTGGAGGGCCGGACTATAGTTTTTTAAAAAAATCAATAAAAAATTCCTATGCACATTGCACATATCTTATTTTGCTGTGTGGAAGGGCCCTTAGAGGGGGTTCTTTCTAGCCCTCTTTAGGCAGTAATTCCAGGAGCAGAGAATGGGAAATCTTCCTATTTCTAGTCTGAACAAAATCTGGCTACCAGTATTAAAAAAAACTCTAAAATTATAACTGTAAATAAAGAACAACACTCAAACACAGGGGAACTCCAGACAAGAAACAATCAGGGCCAGCTAATCACTTCTCCCTAAAAACTGTCAGGCTATGAAATGGTAATCAAGGTGGCCAATTGAAACATTCATACCTACCTCCAACAGACAAGAGTTCTTTCTCCCACCCTGGATCTTCCACAATTTTCCTTGTTAAAGGTTTTCCTCTGACATGAAGTCCAGTCATGTGTGACTCTGGGGTGTGGTGCTCATCTGCATTTCTAAGTCGAAGAGCCGGCGTTGTCCGTAGACACCTCCAAGGTCATGTGGCCGGCATGACTGCATGGAGCACCGGGGCAGCCTCCCTTGGCTGGCTCACGCTGCCTATCGGGCCTGACGGATAGCGTGAGCCTGCCGAGGGAGGAGCAGCACCGCACAGCCTACTCGCGCATAATGCACCTCGCGAGCCAGCCAAGGGAGGGGCACTGTTTGGGGGGGCGCTCCTCTTCCACGAGCCGGACAAGTGCCCTTGGCGGGCCGGAAGTGGCCCGTGGGCCGTAGTTTGAGGACCCCTGATCTAGACACTCTACTCCTATTTATCCAAGCAAAATCCCATCACATTGTTGGCTCGTGTTTAACTTGTTTCTCTATTCTTTCTTTGCTGGACTAAAAGTAGCCAAACTAAGAAGTATGTGGTTCCAGCTTCATAGTTTTGTGACTCTGAGGCAGAACTTCCATATGCAACTTCCTTGCGTATGGAAGTTCTTAGGTAGAATATCAGGCAAAGCAACCAGGATTGCTTCGGTTCTGAAACTATCCAGAGATCGGAAACTGTGCTTTTTGGACCACAGCAAAATCCCTCCAGTCAGCAGCGAGTTGTAGTCCTAAAAAATATCGTTCTCGAGATCTGGCCAAGACAATGTTGAATCAGATCGGCTGCAAATCAGACTTAATATGTGGCATCTTCCTGCCTTCCGATCTGATCATTGCAATCTCAAATCATTGCTTTTGTTTCTACAGCTATATTCATAGAAATTTTGTACTACCTGTTACACCCATTTGTTGAAATAACGCTTCCCATCACCAGGAATGAGGTAATATATAGATTTGCCTTTATTGATTTTTTGCTCAGAGAGCTTGTGAATAATTAATTAAGAGTTTGTTCATTTTTCCTTACTTATTTCTATTATAATTGTTTTGAAATTAGTTTAATTGTTAAATGGCCCGTGGTGCTAACCCAGGCATGGGCAAACTTGGGCCTTCCCTCCAGATGTTTTGGACTTCAACTCCCACAATTCCTAACAACCTCAGGCCCCTTCCTTTTCCCCCTCAGCCGCTTAAGTCATTCGGAAGTGGTACCAGAAGTCCAAAAAAAGTACTGTAAATAAAATTTAAGAAGCTTGAACCTGTTTCATATCTAAAAACACAACAAAAGATCTTAAATATTTATTTTAAATATGCACTCCCAGGATGAGTAAGCGGCTGAGGGGGAAAAGGAAAGGGCCTGAGGTTGTTAGGAATTGTGGGAGTTGAAGTCCAAAACACCTGGACGGAGAGCCCAAATTTGCCCATGCCTGTTCTATGACCCTTCTGTTGAATTCAAATTTCCATCATTCTTGGCCATTCTGGTTGAGTCGAAGCATGCTTTGCAGTTTGACACTGTCCATTAAGCAAAGGTTCCTCCAATTATCATTTCCCAATGACTTAGACTGCAGTTGCTGTTATAGCAAGCACAGCCAGTGCTTGGTTGGGGGGCATGCGGATGATCATTGTGGCGTAATGTAAAATAAACCACGCGTACTTCACTTTTGATCAGCCCACACACTGCCTTTCCAGAGAAAGAAAATATGCCACACAGGTGAAAAATAAAGAACAATTAGTTTACTCTTCTTAATTCAGAACAACATATGTACAGTGTGATCAGTTGCATTAACTCATATAATGTCCTTGTATGGGAGATTTAAAATAGTCTTTCTTTGTCCATGTGGATAAACTCCTTCAGCAACTCATGAAGCGAGAGCACACTCCAAACTCTGTCTCCCTTCGCTTCTCTCTGTGCTTCTCTGCACTTGCATAGCTCAAGCCTGAACAAAAATGTAACAGTAACCAAAAGTCCCAGGCTCAGCTAACTCCCTAAGCGTAGCCTGACCAATCAGCTTTGTGCATCTTATTTTGCAGTTGACACACACACATTCACTGATTCTGTCTCTCTTCGCTTCTCTCTGTGTAAACTGTTATCAACACAGAGCTATGTTAATATTAACTGTGTAAATTGGTTTAAACTGCACATAAATGTAACGAAGAAAATGCATAGGGTATACATCTAAATGCTACTCAGTAATTTCCCTCTAGAGTTTTCTCAAGGCTTGGGAATTATAAATTCATTCTTCCAAATGATATATATTCCTTTTACTTGTGACGACGGTGAGTATCTTCACTCTCTTGTTAGAATTCTCACAACAAATGATAAGTATTAAGAAAATATTTACACAGTCTTTGAAGTGATGTATTAAACACTGGAGTAGTCCTTGAAAAAGTAAACTGAAGTCCAAAATAATGTCCATATAGTTCAAAATACTGTCTCACAAGGATCCCTGGGTTAAGATGCCTTGTTTCGGGGGACTTCCCCTTCTTCAGGATTTCTATAACTTCTTAATAAGAGAGTGTGATTCACAATAAATCCCTAAATGGATAACAAACAGCATAATAGATATGCCAAAAAGGCACCCAAAGCAAACATCCAATAACGATAAAGTAATTATATACGTTGCACACTATGCATTGTCTTCATTATATTTATGCGCAGTTTAAACTAATTTACATAGTTAATGTTAACATAGTTCCGTGCATAGCTCAAGCCTGAACAAAAATGTAACAGTAACCAAAGTCCCAGGCTCAGCTAGCTCCCGGAGCGTAGCCCGACCATTCAGCTTCGTGCATCTTATTTTGCAGTTGACAGAAACACACACTCACTGATTCCTTAAACGCTCCAACAATTATCACCAGCATCTGGTTAGAGGAGGCTGCACTGGGCCGTGCTTCCTCCCTTTGATGAACCCTGCTGTCATGTGTTGATTTTTCACGCTTTGCTCAATGGTTTCTGATCCGCAGGTGCTCAACATCTCTTGCACACACACCTTCAAGATAGACAAAGCGCGTGCGGAGCTGGGCTACTCCCCCAAGAAGTACTCCTTTGCCGAATGCGTGGATCAGTATTTGAAAACAAGGCCAAGGCGGAGGAATTTCTTCCTCCTGAAGTGCTTCCTTTTGATTCTCCTCCTGATCGGCCTGGTTATCATGCTCATAAAATTCCCAGATATCCTCCAGGTCCTCCTGCAGCTCCGGGATGCCTATGCGGGGATTCTGCAATAACCTGGCTGTCCTTTTAGCCACCTTGTGACATGGAACATGGTTCCCCCATCAATATCACAGCACCCTTTCTTAGCTCCGTGGCTATCCTTCAGGGATAAGAGGCCATTGTCCAAATTCGGCTCAAGAACAGAAGACCTGCTGGAGATTGCCAACAGTGCAAAGTGCACAACTTTAAGGAGTTTGGAGGTGATTTGGTGTCAGCGTGCCTTCCCTCGGTTGGTTATTTGGTGTTCATTTCTCAAACTAGGGAAAGGCGCAACCAGAAGAGCGAAAAGGGCTCCGTACAAACCTTACCGCAGAAACGTTGTCACCGCGCTTTACGATGGGGAATGGGGTGAAGTAAAAGGGGGCCAAGGAGAGCAGCGCTGGCAGCCCATCTCAGGCAGCGACACAACACCCGTGCACTTTGCGGCAGCGATAGCAATGTATGCAAGCTGGAAATAAAAGCCTGCTTTCAAGCCTATCAGTGCCTTATTTTAGAGTGGGAGGGAGGAATTATGACAGGTTGGGGGGAAATCCTGTCCCTGCCCAGTTCACAATTACAACAGTTCTTCATATCAGAGACTAGCCTTATAGGTTCAGCATTGCGCAGGTATCGGAGGGACTGTGGCCACCCTGCATTTTTCTCTTTTTCCTCCTCTCATAACTTTTCCCCTTTCCTTCCTTCTCCATTTTTTCATTCCCCCTTTCTTTCTTTCTTTCTTTCTTTCTTTCTTTCTTTCTTTCTTTCTTTCTTTCTTTCTTTCTTTCCTTTGAAAGGGCTTCATTAACAACGTCTTAAAGGCATCATGCCTGCCTGCCTTCCATCCTTTCTTCTGTCTGTCCGTCCGTCCTTTCTTCCTTCCTTTCCCTCAGACACATGTCATTTTTTTCACAGAGGGCCACTTCACCTAGCAACATCCAACCCAGTGATGTTACAGAGGGTCATTTCACCAAGCAACATCCAACCCAGTGACATCACAGAGGGACACTTAACCTAGCAACATCCAACCCAGTGACAACAGAGGGACACTTCACCCAGCAACATCCAACCCAGTGACATCGCAGAGGGAAACTTCACTCAGCAGCATCCAACCCAGTGACATAACAGAGGGACACTTCACCCAGCAACATCCAACCCAGTGACAACAGAGGGACACTTCACTCAGCAACATCCAACACAGTAACATAATAGAGGGATACTTCACCCAGCAACATCCAACCCAGTGACACAACAGAGGGCCACTTAACCTAGCAGCATCCAACCCAGTGACATAACAGAGGGACACTTCACCAAGCAACATCTAACCCAGTGACATAACAGAGGGACACTTCACCTAGCAACATCCAACCCAGTGTCATAACAGAGGGACACCACGTAGCAACATTCAACCCAGTGACATAGTAGAGGGCCACTTCACCTAGAAGCATCCAACCCAGTTACATAACAGATGACCACTTCACCTAGTAACATCCAACCCAGTGACATTACAGAGGGCTACTTCACCTAGCAACATCCAACACAGTGACAACAGAGGACTGCTTCACCTAGCAACATCCAACCCTGTGACATAACAGAGGGACACTTCACCTAGCAACATCCAACCCAGTGTCATAACAGATGGACACTTCACCCAGCAACATCCAACCCAGTGACACAACAGAGGGCCACTTCACCCAGCAACATCCAACCCAGTAACATAACAGATGGACACTTCACCCAGCAACATCCAACCCAGTGACACAACAGAGGGCCACTTCACCCAGCAACATCCAACCCAGTGACGTAACAGAGGGCCACTTCACCTAGCAGCATCCAACCCAGTAACATAACAGATGGACACTTCACCCAGCAACATCCAACCCAGTGATGTAACAGAGGGCCACTTCACCAAGCAGCATCCAAACCAGTAACATAACAGATGGACACTTCACCCAGCAACATCCAACCCAGTGACACAACAGAGGGCCACTTCACCCAGCAACATCCAACCCAGTGACGTAACAGAGGGCCACTTCACCAAGCAGCATCCAACCCAGTAACATAACAGATGGACACTTCACCCAGCAACATCCAACCCAGTGACGTAACAGAGGGCCACTTCACCAAGCAGCATCCAAACCAGTAACATAACAGATGGACACTTCACCCAGCAACATCCAACCCAGTGACGTAACAGAGGGCCACTTCACCAAGCAGCATCCAACCAGTAACATAACAGATGGACACTTCACCCAGCAACATCCAACCCAGTGACGTAACAGATGGACACTTCACCAAGCAGCATCCAACCCAGTAACATAACAGATGGACACTTCACCCAGCAACATCCAACCCAGTGATGTAACAGAGGGCCACTTCACCAAGCAGCATCCAAACCAGTAACATAACAGATGGACACTTCACCCAGCAACATCCAACCCAGTGACGTAACAGATGGACACTTCACCAAGCAGCATCCAACCCAGTAACATAACAGATGGACACTTCACCCAGCAACATCCAACCCAGTGACGTAACAGAGGGCCACTTCACCCAGCAACATCCAACCCAGTGACGTAACAGAGGGCCACTTCACCTAGCAGCATCCAACCCAGTAACATAACAGATGGACACTTCACCCAGCAACATCCAACCCAGTGATGTAACAGAGGGCCACTTCACCAAGCAGCATCCAAACCAGTAACATAACAGATGGACACTTCACCCAGCAACATCCAACCCAGTGACACAACAGAGGGCCACTTCACCCAGCAACATCCAACCCAGTGACGTAACAGAGGGCCACTTCACCTAGCAGCATCCAACCCAGTAACATAACAGATGGACACTTCACCCAGCAACATCCAACCCAGTGACGTAACAGAGGGCCACTTCACCCAGCAACATCCAACCCAGTAACATAACAGATGGACACTTCACCCAGCAACATCCAACCCAGTGACGTAACAGAGGGCCACTTCACCTAGCAGCATCCAACCCAGTAACATAACAGATGGACACTTCACCCAGCAACATCCAACCCAGTGACGTAACAGAGGGCCACTTCACCCAGCAACATCCAACCCAGTAACATAACAGATGGACACTTCACCCAGCAACATCCAACCCAGTAACATAACAGATGGACACTTCACCCAGCAACATCCAACCCAGTGACGTAACAGAGGGCCACTTCACCTAGCAGCATCCAACCCAGTAACATAACAGATGGACACTTCACCCAGCAACATCCAACCCAGTGACACAACAGAGGGCCACTTCACCCAGCAACATCCAACCCAGTGACGTAACAGAGGGCCACTTCACCTAGCAGCATCCAACCCAGTAACATAACAGATGGACACTTCACCCAGCAACATCCAACCCAGTGACGTAACAGAGGGCCACTTCACCAAGCAGCATCCAACCCAGTAACATAACAGATGGACACTTCACCCAGCAACATCCAACCCAGTGACACAACAGAGGGCCACTTCACCCAGCAACATCCAACCCAGTGACGTAACAGAGGGCCACTTCACCTAGCAGCATCCAACCCAGTAACATAACAGATGGACACTTCACCCAGCAACATCCAACCCAGTGACGTAACAGAGGGCCACTTCACCAAGCAGCATCCAACCCAGTAACATAACAGATGGACACTTCACCCAGCAACATCCAACCCAGTGACGTAACAGAGGGCCACTTCACCTAGCAGCATCCAACCCAGTAACATAACAGATGGACACTTCACCCAGCAACATCCAACCCAGTGATGTAACAGAGGGCCACTTCACCAAGCAGCATCCAAACCAGTAACATAACAGATGGACACTTCACCCAGCAACATCCAACCCAGTGACACAACAGAGGGCCACTTCACCCAGCAACATCCAACCCAGTGACGTAACAGAGGGCCACTTCACCTAGCAGCATCCAACCCAGTAACATAACAGAGGGCCACTTCACCCAGCAACATCCAACCCAGTGACGTAACAGAGGGCCACTTCACCTAGCAGCATCCAACCCAGTAACATAACAGATGGACACTTCACCCAGCAACATCCAACCCAGTGACGTAACAGAGGGCCACTTCACCAAGCAGCATCCAAACCAGTAACATAACAGATGGACACTTCACCCAGCAACATCCAACCCAGTGACGTAACAGAGGGCCACTTCACCTAGCAGCATCCAACCCAGTAACATAACAGATGGACACTTCACCCAGCAACATCCAACCCAGTGACGTAACAGAGGGCCACTTCACCAAGCAGCATCCAACCCAGTAACATAACAGATGGACACTTCACCCAGCAACATCCAACCCAGTGACGTAACAGAGGGCCACTTCACCTAGCAGCATCCAACCCAGTAACATAACAGATGGACACTTCACCCAGCAACATCCAACCCAGTGATGTAACAGAGGGCCACTTCACCAAGCAGCATCCAAACCAGTAACATAACAGATGGACACTTCACCCAGCAACATCCAACCCAGTGACACAACAGAGGGCCACTTCACCCAGCAACATCCAACCCAGTGACGTAACAGAGGGCCACTTCACCCAGCAACATCCAACCCAGTGACGTAACAGAGGGCCACTTCACCCAGCAACATCCAACCCAGTGACGTAACAGAGGGCCACTTCACCTAGCAGCATCCAACCCAGTAACATAACAGATGGACACTTCACCCAGCAACATCCAACCCAGTGATGTAACAGAGGGCCACTTCACCAAGCAGCATCCAAACCAGTAACATAACAGATGGACACTTCACCCAGCAACATCCAACCCAGTGACACAACAGAGGGCCACTTCACCCAGCAACATCCAACCCAGTGACGTAACAGAGGGCCACTTCACCTAGCAGCATCCAACCCAGTAACATAACAGATGGACACTTCACCCAGCAACATCCAACCCAGTGACGTAACAGAGGGCCACTTCACCCAGCAACATCCAACCCAGTAACATAACAGATGGACACTTCACCCAGCAACATCCAACCCAGTGACGTAACAGAGGGCCACTTCACCTAGCAGCATCCAACCCAGTAACATAACAGATGGACACTTCACCCAGCAACATCCAACCCAGTGACGTAACAGAGGGCCACTTCACCAGCAACATCCAACCCAGTAACATAACAGATGGACACTTCACCCAGCAACATCCAACCCAGTAACATAACAGATGGACACTTCACCCAGCAACATCCAACCCAGTGACGTAACAGAGGGCCACTTCACCTAGCAGCATCCAACCCAGTAACATAACAGATGGACACTTCACCCAGCAACATCCAACCCAGTGACACAACAGAGGGCCACTTCACCCAGCAACATCCAACCCAGTGACGTAACAGAGGGCCACTTCACCTAGCAGCATCCAACCCAGTAACATAACAGATGGACACTTCACCCAGCAACATCCAACCCAGTGACGTAACAGAGGGCCACTTCACCAAGCAGCATCCAAACCAGTAACATAACAGATGGACACTTCACCCAGCAACATCCAACCCAGTGACACAACAGAGGGCCACTTCACCCAGCAACATCCAACCCAGTGACGTAACAGAGGGCCACTTCACCTAGCAGCATCCAACCCAGTAACATAACAGATGGACACTTCACCCAGCAACATCCAACCCAGTGACGTAACAGAGGGCCACTTCACCAAGCAGCATCCAACCCAGTAACATAACAGATGGACACTTCACCCAGCAACATCCAACCCAGTGACGTAACAGAGGGCCACTTCACCTAGCAGCATCCAACCCAGTAACATAACAGATGGACACTTCACCCAGCAACATCCAACCCAGTGATGTAACAGAGGGCCACTTCACCAAGCAGCATCCAAACCAGTAACATAACAGATGGACACTTCACCCAGCAACATCCAACCCAGTGACACAACAGAGGGCCACTTCACCCAGCAACATCCAACCCAGTGACGTAACAGAGGGCCACTTCACCTAGCAGCATCCAACCCAGTAACATAACAGATGGACACTTCACCCAGCAACATCCAACCCAGTGACGTAACAGAGGGCCACTTCACCAAGCAGCATCCAACCCAGTAACATAACAGATGGACACTTCACCCAGCAACATCCAACCCAGTGACGTAACAGAGGGCCACTTCACCTAGCAGCATCCAACCCAGTAACATAACAGATGGACACTTCACCCAGCAACATCCAACCCAGTGATGTAACAGAGGGCCACTTCACCAAGCAGCATCCAAACCAGTAACATAACAGATGGACACTTCACCCAGCAACATCCAACCCAGTGACACAACAGAGGGCCACTTCACCCAGCAACATCCAACCCAGTGACGTAACAGAGGGCCACTTCACCTAGCAGCATCCAACCCAGTAACATAACAGATGGACACTTCACCCAGCAACATCCAACCCAGTGACGTAACAGAGGGCCACTTCACCCAGCAACATCCAACCCAGTAACATAACAGATGGACACTTCACCCAGCAACATCCAACCCAGTGACGTAACAGAGGGCCACTTCACCTAGCAGCATCCAACCCAGTAACATAACAGATGGACACTTCACCCAGCAACATCCAACCCAGTGACGTAACAGAGGGCCACTTCACCCAGCAACATCCAACCCAGTAACATAACAGATGGACACTTCACCCAGCAACATCCAACCCAGTGACGTAACAGAGGGCCACTTCACCTAGCAGCATCCAACCCAGTAACATAACAGATGGACACTTCACCCAGCAACATCCAACCCAGTGACACAACAGAGGGCCACTTCACCCAGCAACATCCAACCCAGTGACGTAACAGAGGGCCACTTCACCTAGCAGCATCCAACCCAGTAACATAACAGATGGACACTTCACCCAGCAACATCCAACCCAGTGACGTAACAGAGGGCCACTTCACCAAGCAGCATCCAAACCAGTAACATAACAGATGGACACTTCACCCAGCAACATCCAACCCAGTGACACAACAGAGGGCCACTTCACCCAGCAACATCCAACCCAGTGACGTAACAGAGGGCCACTTCACCTAGCAGCATCCAACCCAGTAACATAACAGATGGACACTTCACCCAGCAACATCCAACCCAGTGACGTAACAGAGGGCCACTTCACCTAGCAGCATCCAACCCAGTAACATAACAGATGGACACTTCACCCAGCAACATCCAACCCAGTGATGTAACAGAGGGCCACTTCACCAAGCAGCATCCAAACCAGTAACATAACAGATGGACACTTCACCCAGCAACATCCAACCCAGTGACACAACAGAGGGCCACTTCACCCAGCAACATCCAACCCAGTGACGTAACAGAGGGCCACTTCACCTAGCAGCATCCAACCCAGTAACATAACAGATGGACACTTCACCCAGCAACATCCAACCCAGTGACGTAACAGAGGGCCACTTCACCAAGCAGCATCCAACCCAGTAACATAACAGAGGGTCACTTCATCTAGTGCCAGCATTTGTGGTCCAAACTGACATATGGGCAGAGAGATAGCCTTTGACTTTTACGTACATAAATGGGGAAACTGTGACCCTACAGATGGCATCGGACTCCAGCTCCCATCATTCCCTGAGCCTCAGTGGATTTAACCCCGTTTCTTAGGCACACTTATGGAACTCGCACCAGTGAACATGCTGGGTGCAGCTAAATCAGGCCTGGCAAATTGGGCCTTCCAAATGTTTTGGACTCCAACTCCCAGCATTCCTCCCAGCTTAAGCGGCTGAGGGGGAAAAGGAAGGGGCCTGAGGCTGGGAGGAATGCTGGGAGTAGGAGTCCAAAACACCTGGAAGCCCCAATTTTGCCCAGGCCTGAATCTCTTTTCTGAATCCTGAGTTGTGTTTTTCCCCCATTGCATTCCTTATATGGAAGCTGCAGATTGTCACTGCACCAAAGGAATAATTTCCTGTCTTTTTTAATATATATAGATCAAAAGCCCTGTTTTTAAAAGACACCATTGCCCATAATGCCAGCTCGCTTCCTCGTCTAGCAGAGTGAGCCAAAATAACAGCATTGAGAGGGAAAAGGAGTATTGGCAGCGGTGGGATTCGAACCCACGCCATCGAAATGACTGGAGCCTAAATCCAGCGCCTTAGACCACTCGGCCACGCTACCTCCCGCTCAAGCAGGGCTCGTGAACGGTATATAAGGGCTCCGCAATGCTTTGACGTAATTTCCCGTTTTGCTCGTATTTGTACTACAGCTCCAGCATTCTACAATTGGGTTCTTTTTTCCTCTTTCCCGATCCCTCGCTTCTCAATTCGGAATCAATGCCCTTAATGGCGTCCTCCTCAACCACCATTCGAGCCGCTCTTGGAGCCCGCAGTTGCGCCTTGTGTACGCGAGGGGGCGGTGGCGCGCCACTGTTTTCCTCCAGGAGGCGCTCTTGCAGTTGCGCCTTATGGACAGGAGGTGGCGGTGTGGCGCCACTATTTTCCTCCAAGCAGAAAAACTCACAAAAACATGCCCAAGACTTTTACCAATTCCCTTGCATTCTTTGCATCTTCTATTTGAATTCTGCAAGACTCCCATGAGTGGCTAAAATAGTGACTAGCTCCAACTCGGAAGTTTCTTAAAGAGGCTATATTTTAGTAGGTTCTTGTGGGTTTTTTCGGGCTATGAGCTCACTACCTCTGAGGATGCTTGCCATAGATGCAGGCGAAACGTCAGGAGAAATGCCTCTAGAACATGGCTCTATAGCCCGAAAAAACCCACAAGAACCTAGTGATTCCAGCCATGAAAGCCTTCGACAATACTATATTTTAGTATTTTAGTGAACTTCAGCTTTAGTGAACTTAATTCTTCAACTTTAGTGAACTTAATTATTATGTATTAGTATATTGTACTATACCACTATATTGTACTATACCATCTTAAAAGATGATGCTGTCAAGGTGATGCATGCCATATGCCAGCAAATATGGAAAACACAAGAATGGCCATCAGACTGGAAAAAATCAATTTATATCCCCATACCAAAAAAGGGAAATGCGAAAGACTGCTCCAACTTCCGTACAGTGGCCCTTATTTCTCATTTTAACTTGTATGCAGAACACATCATGCGATGTGCGGGGCTTGATGAATGCACAGCTGGGGTGAAAATTGCTGGAAGAAACATTAACAACCTCAGATATGCAGATGACACCACTCTGATGGCCGAAAGCGAGGAGGAGCTGAGGAGCCTTCTAATCAAGGTGAAAGAAGAAAGCGCAAAAGCTGGGTTGTAGCTAAACATCAAAAAAACCAAGATTATGGCAACAAGAATGATTGACAACTGGAAAATAGAGGGAGAAAATGTGGAGGCCGTGACAGACTTTGTATTTCTAGGCGCAAAGATGACTGCAGATGCAGACTGTGGCCAGGAAATCAGAAGACGCTTCCTTCTTGGGAGGAGAGCAATGTCCAGTCTCGATAAAATAGTAAAGAGTAGAGACATCACACTGGCAACAAAGATCCATTGCCTAGTCAAAGCCATGGTATTCCCTGTAGTAACCTACGGATGTGAGAGCTGGACCTTCGGGAAGGCTGAGCGAAGGAAGATCGATGCTTTTGAGCTGTGGTGTTGGAGGAAAGTTCTGAGAGTGCCTTGGACTGCGAGAAGATCCAACCAGTCCATCCTCCAGGAAATAAAGCCCGACTCCTCATTGGAGGGAGAGGCCAAGAGGAAGTCCTTTGGCCACATCATGAGGAGACAGGAAAGCTTAGAGAAGACAATGATGCTGGGGAAAGTGGAAGGAAAAAGGAAGAGGGGCCAACCAAGGGCAAGATGGATGGATGGCATCCTTGAAGTGACTGGATTGACCTTGAAGGAGCTGGGGGTGGTGACGGCCGACAGGGAGCTCTGGCGTGGGCTGGTCCATGAGGTCATGAAGAGTCGGACGACTGAACGAATGAACACATACCACTATAATGCAATATTATTATTAGTAGTAGTAATAATAATAAAAAATTATTTTTATACCCTGACAACCATCTCCCCAAGGTGACTCGGGGCAGCTTACAAGAGACAAGCCCAATACATTGTGTTATGCTAATGAGATAATATACTGTATGAACATATTAATATCAATAATATGTAAATACAATACAATATAATGCTAATAATACAATCTAATAATATAATAATTATTTAGAATATGTTACATGTAATGCTACCAATAATATTGCATTATAGTGGCATCATACAATATAGTAATATATAATACTAACATTGCGCTATGCTAGTAATATATTGCGCATGCGCCCTCTTCAATCCTGGTTCATATCGGTATACAACCCTATGATGGACAGCCAAAGGACCCAGCTCTCCATTCCCAAGGTTGTCCGCCAGTCACTCCTGTGTTGGGAGGACAGGTCCTGGGTGTGCAGGGGCTATCCTTTTCATGTCCCCAGGCCAACCTGTACGGTCACAACGGACTCCTCCCTCTCGGGATGGGGTGCTCACACGCAAGGCCTCACCGCTCACGGCGAGTGGACAGTAGAAGAAAAAACATCACACATAAATCTTCTCGAGCTTCTCGCTTTAGACAGGGCTTTGAGGTCGTTCGAGAAGGTTGTAGAGGGTCAAACCATCCAAGTTCTCATCAACAACACCATGGTGATGTACTACCTGAAAAGCAGGGCGGCACTCATTCTCTCCCTCTCTTGAATCTCACTCTTTTTTTTGTCGTGTCAGGAGTGACTAGAGAAACTGCAAGTGGCTTCTGGTATATATAATATTATATAATTATATAGAATATGTTACATGTAATGCTACTAATAATATTGCATTATTGTGGTATAGTACAATATACCAATACATAATAATAATATTGTGTTATGCTAGTAATATATTGTATATACATATAATATTGATAATAATGTTATAATCTAATACAATACTAATAAAACGATATAATAATATAATAATTATATAGAATATGTTACATATAATGCTATTAATAATATTGCATTAAAGTGGTGTCATATAATATACTAATATATAATACTAACATTGTGCTATGCTAGTAATATATTGCATATAATATTGATCATAAGATTATAATGTAATACAAAATAATAATACAAGAATTATATATTAGATGTTACATATAATATTACTAATAATACTGCTTTACAGTGGTATAGTACAATATGATAATATATAATACTGATATTGTGCTATGCTAATAATATAATATATTGTAGATTCATATATTATTGGTCATAATATTATAATGTAATAAAATATAATAATACAAGAATTATATAATATATGTTACATTTATTTATTTATTTAGGTTACTTTTACCCCGCCCTTCTCAACCCCCGAAGGAGGACTCGAGGCGGCTTACAAGAAAAGGCACAATTCGATGCCTATACAAATTACACATAATATACAAAACCATAGTTAAAAGCAGTTATCACAATTAAAACAATCAAACAACCAGTACATAACACATCATATAAAACTATTCTCGTGATCAGCGTTTCGTCTTTCAGAGTTCCATAGATCTAATCCATTAATCATTTCCTAATCATCGTCAAGATCTTTCTTTATCTGCCCGATTGTCCGAATGCCTGGTCCCAGATCCATGTTTTTAGTTTTTTTCCTAAAGGAAAGGAGCGATGTTGCAGATCTAATTTCCCCGGGGAGTGAATTCCACAGGTGGGGCCACCACCGAGAAGGCCCTGCTCCTCGTCCCCGCCAATCTCACTTGTGATAGAGGCGGGGTCGAGAGCAGGGCCTCCCCAGAAGATCTTAGACTCCGAGGTGGGACGTAGAGGGAGATACACTGGGCCGGAACCGTATAGGGTTTTGTAGGTCGAAACCAGCACTTTGAATTGTGCTCGGAACTGGATCGGCAGCCAGTGGAGCTGACACAACAGGGGGGTGGTATGCTCCCTGTATGTCGCTCCGGTGAGCAATCTGGCTGCCTCCCGCTGGACTAATTGAAGTTTCCGAACAGTCTTCAAAGGCAACCCCACGTAGAGTGCGTTGCAGTAATCTATTCGGGATGTAACAAAAGTGTGGACCACTGTGGCCAGATCCGACTTCCCAAGGTACGGGCGCAGCTGGCGCACAAGTTTTAATAGTGCAAAAGTTCTCCCAGCCACCGCTGAGACTTGGGCTTCCAGGCTCAGCGATGAGTCCAGGATCACTCCCAAGCTGTGAACCTGCGTCTTCAGGGGGAGTGTAACCCCGTCCAACACAGGCTGTAACCCTATGCCTTGTTCGGCCTTTCAACTGTCCAGGAGGACCTACATGTAATATTACTAATAATACTGCTTTACAGTGGTATAGTACAATATGGTAATATATAATACTAATATTGCGCTATGCCAATAATATAATATATTGATCATAATATTATAATGTAATACAATATAATAATACAATATATTCCATTAATACTAATTAATACAAATATTGTGCTATGCTAAAAATATAATATATTATATATACTTGTAAGCCGCTCTGAGTCCCTTTTGGGGTGAGAGAGGGCGGGATATAAAAATAGTAAATAAAAACATTTTCCAAAAGGAGAGGCTTCCTCTTCCAAGAAGCATGGCCAGGGTCTCCAAGGCGTGGGCGGGGCCTCTTCAGGCTCCTCCCTTTAATGGGCGGGGCTTCACGCCTGCTCGCGGGTGGGCGTGGCCTAAGGCGCCAGTCCCCTTGCGCCTGCGCTTGAGCGTGCCAGTCGCGCGCAGGGTCTTGTCCCAGAGGGAGGCTGCGGGTGGAGCTCCTCCTGAGGGGAAAAATCCTCAGCCAGCCAGGGTTTAGTCTCGCGTGGGGATTCCCACGCGTGTTTCCTCCTCTCCCACGCGAGAAAGGGAAAGGAAGACGGCGAAGGGAAAGGAAAACCCGTCCGAAGGCAAGACAGAGAGGCTTCTGCAGGGAGGTAGGCCTTTATTATTATTATTATTATTATTGGGTTGCTGTGAGTTTTCCCTGGGCAGGTTCCAGAAGCATTCTCTCCTGACGTTTCGCCCACATCTATGGCAGGCATCCTCAGAGGTTGTGAGGTCTGTTGGAAACTAGGAAAATTGGTTTTATATATCTGTGGAATATTGTCCAAGGTGAATATTGAGGCAAGTGTGAATGTTGCAATTGGACACCTTGATTAGGATTGAATGGTCTTGTAGCTTCAAAGCCTGGCTGCTTCCTGCCTAGGCTTAAACAGAGGTTGGATGGTTTAAACAGAGGCTAGATGGCCATCTGTCAGGGGTGATTTGAATGCAATATTCCTGCTTCTTGGCAGGGGGTTGGACTGGATGGCACATGAGGTCTCTTTCAACTCTTTGATTCTAGGGCAGTGGTTCTCAACCTGTGGGTCCCCAGGTGTTTTGGCCTACAACTCCCAGAAATCCCAGCCAGTTCACCAGCTGTTAGGATTTCTGGGAGTTGAAGGCCAAAACATCTGGGGACCCACAGGTTGAGAACCACTGTTCTAGGGGAATCCTTTTTGGGGAGGTGTTAGTTGGCCCTGATTAAGTTTTGTCTGGAATTCCCCTGTTTTACAAATGCTCTGTTCAATAAAGGACAAGAGGGATACTCTTACCTCTGCAGGAGTCTACCATATGCAGTTGGACACCTTGATTAGCATTGAATGGCCTTGCAGCTTCAAAGCCTGGCTTCTTTGTGGTGCTACCCCTCTATTCTGTCTTGATTAGACCACACCTGGAATATTGTGTCCAATTCTGGGCACCACAATTGAAGGGAGATATTGACAAGCTGGAAT
Organism: Anolis sagrei ordinatus; assembly: GCF_025583915.1. Classification (NCBI taxonomy): domain Eukaryota; kingdom Metazoa; phylum Chordata; class Lepidosauria; order Squamata; family Anolidae; genus Anolis; species Anolis sagrei. Next base: position 94,947,706 of record NW_026847771.1, read on the forward strand.
GTGTCCAGAGAAGGGCGACTAAAATGATCAAAGGTCTGGAGAACAAGCCCTATGAGGAGCGGCTTAAAGAGCTGGGCATGTTTAGCCTGAAGAAGAGAAGGCTGAGAGGAGACATGATAGCCATGTATAAATATGTGAGAGAAAGTCATAGGGAGGAGGGAGCAAGCTTGTTTTCTGCTGCCCTGGAGACTAGGACGGCTTCAAACTACAAGAGAGGCGATTCCATCTGAACATGAGGAAGAACTTCCTGACTGTTCAGCAGTGGAACTCTCTGTCCTGGAGTGTGGTGGAGGCTCCTTCTTTGGAAGCTTTTAAACAGGGGCTGGATGGCCATCTGTCAGGGGTGATTTGAATGCAACATTCCTGCTTCTTGGCAGGGTTGGACTGGATGGCCCATGAGGTCTCTTCCAACTCTATGATTCTATGATTCTATGATTTTTCCTGCCTAGGGGAATCCTTTTTTGGGAGGTGTTAGCTCCCCTCTGCAGGAGTTTACTGTGTACCATGCAGCTGTGGACAAGTGATTCTGGACATGAAAGCCTTTGATAACACATTATTATTATTATTATTATTATTATTATTATTATTATTATTATTATTCAGGCGACTCTCCATTGGAGAAATCATTATTATTATTATTATTATATTACTATAATTATTATTTTATATGATTATTATGGTTATTATAAAAGTACATAGACCTATATTCATAAATATTTATATTTCTATTAAAATCCCTCAAAAACACTTGAGCAGCTGAGGGGGGAAAGGAAGGGGCCTGAGGCTAAGAATTGTGGGAATTGAAGTCCAAAACACCTGGAGGGCCGATGTTTTCCCAGGCCTGCTTTAAACATTTAAAAACCATTAAAACCATCCAATCTCCTACATCATTTCTGTAAAATAATGGTTGTGATGACTTTATTGTTGCATTTCCCTTCCCAGGGAAGGACTTGGGCATCTTTTTTGCATTTCCTATTGGATCCCTTTGTGATCTTGGTGACATTTTTTAAAAATTTACTTTGTTTTTGTTTGTTTTGCTTCATGTTTGATTTTGATTTTTAGTATGTTATTTTGCACTGTTTTGTTTGTTATTTTGTGATTTATGTATTTTGTTGTGATAGAATTTTTCTGTTGTTTTGTGTCTAACTTTGATGTATCAATTTGGACTTGCCCTCATGTTAGCCGCCCCGAGTCCCCTTTGGGGGAGATGGTGGCGGGGTATAAATAAAGATTATTATTATTATTATTATTATTATTATTATTATTATTATTAATTGGGTCACACATTGCACAGGATTGTAGTGCCTTTTGCCAGGACAGATAAAGTGCCTTTTGACAGGGGACAGATTCCTATCATTGCAGAGAAAGAGAGAAGAAAATCCTTTTACAATTAATGTTTTAGGAAGTTTTTTAGCTATGTTGTGCTACAAGGAGAGGTGGGTAAGGAGTAATAATAACAATAACTGCAAAGACTCTGGCACAAACCAATCAAGGTGGTCCCAGTGGTGATTGGCACACTGTGTGCAGTGCCTAAAGACCTTGGCCTGCACTTAAATACAATAGACGCTGACAAGATTACCATCTGCCAGCTGCAGAAGGCCACCTTACTGGGATCTGCACACATTATTCACCGATACATCACACAGTCCTAGACACTTGGGAAGTGTCCGACATGTGATCCAATACAACAGCCAGCAAAGTGTCTTCTGTGGACTCATCTTGTGGTGTTTCAAATAATAATAATAATAATAATAATAATAATAATAGCAACAACAACCCAGCATCTAGATCTCGTTTGCTGTGACATACTGTGATTTTGTGTCAGTAAAATAATAATAATAATATCTGGAAGTCACCTGACTGAGGAATACCTGCTTGAGGTGCCACTGGTATCTTTAGTAGACAAATATTTGCTTTCCTCCTGATATCTTAGCTTACTACCAGCTCTTCTCACTGTGGACATTAGGCCAGATCAGCTAGAAATGATAATCTCAGGGCAAAAGACAACAGTCCTGCTTAAGCTTAAAATAAATACCTTTAATTTGCTACAGATACCTTTGGCATTTGTCCTTTTGTGTTTTGCGTCTCATGCCTTGCCGTTTAGGAGAGGAAATTTCCTTCCTACCTTTTGACCGTAATCCTATACCCCATCACCTGAAATAACCTCCTTTTAAAAATATTTTCAGTGAACTCTTGCATGTGTCAGGCCAGAAATAAATTCCTTGGAGTTCATTGAATCTTATCTCAGACAGATGGAGCTTGAATATCCATCTATCTAGCTGTATGTGTAATCAAAAGTGAAAATATGTTTATGGGTGGATTTTTATTTATTTATTTATCATGTCAGGAGCAAACCAAACAGTTGTATTGCATTTTTTAACAAACAAACAAACAAAACACAAAGTTTGCAAGCTTGGTAGTTGATTAAATGTCCTTTGACCAGTAACTGGCCACTTGGAGTGCCTCTGGTGTTGCCGCAAGAAGGTCCTCCATTGTGCATGTAGCAGGGCTCAGGTTGCATTGCAGCAGGTGGTCTGTAGTTTGCTCTTCTCCACACTCGCATGTCGTGGATTCCACTTTGTAGCCCCATTTCTTAAGATTGGCTCTGCATCTCGTGTTGCCAGAGCGCAGTCTGTTCAGCGCCTTCCAAGTCGCCCAGTTTTCTGTGTGCCCAGGGGGGAGTCTCTCATTTTGTATCAGCCATTGATTGAGGTTCTGGGTTTGAGCCTGCCACTTTTGGACTCTCGCTTGCTGAGGTGTTCCAGCGAGTGTCTCTGTAGATCTTAGAAAATGATTTCTTGATTTAAGTCGTTGACGTGCTGGCTGATACCCAAACAAGGGATGAGCTGGAGATGTCACTGCCTTGGTCCTTTCACTATTGGCTGCTACTTCCCTGGCGGATGTCAGGTGGTGCAATACCGGCTAAGCAGTGTAATTTCTCCAGTGGTGTAGGGCGCAGACACCCCATGATAATGCAGCATGTCTCATTAAGGGCCACATCTACTGTTTTAGCGTGGTGAGATGTGTTCCACACTGGGCATGTGTACTCAGCAGCAGAGTAGCATAGCACAAGGGCAGATGTCTTCACTGTGTCTGGTTGTGATCCCCAGGTTGTGCCAATCAGCTTTCATATGATATTGTTTCTAGCGCCCAGTATGGATGGATAAGGATGTATCTGTTTTTCAAATCCCTGACTTCTTATAAAAGGCACCCAAGAATTAACAACTAAACAGATTTAGCACTTCAGTCCCTCTCTGAATACTTGCAGAAGTAAATATATTTTTAATGGGCTGTTAAATGGCAGGATCAAGTCAACCAGCTCACCACTGGACTGGAAATCTAACTATTTTTCTAGAGGAAAAGCAAGAGTTTGCGGTCCTTTCTTCTCTGTTGCTTTGAAATGCACTCCCTTTAAAATATATTCCCTGTCCTTTAATGTCTGAAGGAGGGTTTGGGGCATCTGTTTTCAAATACTTTTCACTGAAAGGAGAATAATAATGGGTTGTCAGTTTTCCGAGCTGTATGGCCATGTTACAGAAGCATGCTCTCCCGACGTTTTGCCTGCTTCTATGGCAGGCATAGATGACTCACAACAACCTAGTGATTCTGACCACGAAAGCTTTCGGCAATACATTGAAAATAATAATATTCAGGGATTCAAAAGCTGATACAGGAACAGAGAGTCTCCTTGAGAATGAGTGGCTCATTTTTGCAAGGATGAATATTTCCTTTGGAGGGGGCAGAATAACTTTATTTGAAAGGACATTTTGCCCCTCTCAGATAGCAGTGCCTTTCCATATGAAGCATTTACCCCTAAGCCATGTCTGCAGAGCATTGGAAACGTTTGAAAAATGCATGCAGAGGATTATTTGGCATTCTTACTGGATATTTTTTAGTCTTTCTGAGGCTACTCCCAGGGAGAGGTGCACCACTAAACGTTGCAAGTCTTTCATTTGAGGAACAACAGAGAGACGGCGTGGTTTGAGTATTGAACTATTACGACTCCGGAAAGCAGGGTTCAAATTCTCTCTCGGTTATGAAAACCCACTGGTGTCACATCACATACTCTCCGAACAGTCTGTGATCGGGTACCATCAGTTGAAAATGACTTACGTTGGTTGTTATTGCTTTGTATTACTGTCTTTGCACTTTTTGTATTTTGCATATTTGCACCCTTGAGTGCTTTGTGAGCCACCCCGAGTCCCTCTGGGAGCTGTTGGCAGAGTATAAATTATTATTATTATTATTACTATTAGGTTCTTGTGGGTTTTT
>NW_026847771.1:94952718-94969285 GCF_025583915.1 Anolis sagrei ordinatus
TTATTATTATTATTATTATTATTATTATTATTATTATTGACACACAACAACAACGATGATGAATAAAACTGCACTGGAAAGGAGTCTTTTGTACCAGGAAGTGGTGGGTTTTAATACAACCACTGTGTTGTTATGTTACGGTGTTAGGCGATCCCTTGTTGTCTGAGTATGATAGCCTTCCAAGTTCTTGGAAGATGCCTGTGCGTGGGTTTTTTTAATGTGTGGAGGTTGGTGCACAGCCGATCAACACACAGTCTTCACAGAATGAGGGTCCCAACCAGTGGCATGGTCAATCTGTTGCAGCCTTCTTCTGCCTTCACAGCCGTTGTAACATGTACCATGTTATCATCCACCTGATCCGTCGTTGAGGTCTTCAGATTGTGCTCAGTCTGGAACCTCCCCTGCCCCCCCCCCCCACCCGGAGTGCATGACTCCGGTGGTTACTTGGTTTCAGTGAACAACCACTATAATTGAACTCACTACAGGCAGTTACAAACATCCAACTTAAAAATGACTCATAGTTAAGAACAGGGGAGAGACATCAGGATGTGAGAGAGGTCTACTCCATGGAAGAGAAATCCGCTCCTGAAAGAGGGGGAAAGGAGTTGGAGCTGAAGCTTTCTCTCCAAACCTTGCTTTCACAACAAGTCATTTTTTAAAAATATTGTTATTACAGAGACAGAAAGTGAGGTGAAATCTGAACAGGAGCACAGACAGCAAAACAAACATCACAGGGATGTCTAACCTTTTAATGCTATCCATAGCTGATATAGGTAGGCTGGAGTTCCACTTAAAAAATATTCAGAAACTTACATACAAATTCAGCTTAAGAACAAACCTACAGAACCTATCTTGTTTGTAACTTGGGGACTGCCTAAAGTGAACCCATGGCAATGATGATGTGGGTGCTTGTCTAGGTAAGCATTATCTTTATATTTAAAATCTCAGCCTGCGTATGCTTGTGCTCACAAAACTCAAAAAGTTTTTGGTCGATTGACTTGACATTTCGACACAACGTGGCATTCCAATACGCACATGTTTTTTATAGTAAAATGAAATTTCAATACAAGTTGAATTCGAATACACGTGTGTATTTAGTGCAAAACTAGTAGTCCGGGAATAGACAAAGTGGAATCTGTGATGCCCAAAGCAACCATTCACAGCCTAGCTTTCATTTTACCTCAGCAGTATAAGAAATGAAACTGTGCTCTAACAACCAATTGCGGCACAGCTTACCATTTACCTTAGCAGTAAAAGAAATAACCAGCAATCATTGAGCAGCTTTCATTTTACCTCAGCAGAAGAAATAACCAATCACACTGCAGCTTTCCTTTTACCTCAGCATTATAAGAAATACCAACCATTCACAGAGCACCTGTCATTTCACCTCAGCAGTATAAGAAATGAAAGTTGAACTGTGTTTGGTTGCTATTACCATACCAATCATTCAGACGGACATGGCGTTTGAGTACTAACGTCTTCATTTTCCAAAACACTATGCGTTCGCTGTGACTATCAATAAAGCGCAGGGGAAATCTTTGCAAGTCTGCAGTTTGAATTTAGAAAACAATTGCTTCTCTCATGGGCACTTATACGTTGCATGCTCTGGAGTCGGTAAATCGTCAGGTCTTTTTGTTTATGCTGTAAATGGACCAAAAATGTCATCAATATGCCTTGCTTTCGCTGTGACTATCCTAGCTTTGCAGTAAAATAAAATAAAATAGCTTTACAATTTCTATAATAAACCTTTTCTTTCCTTTCATTCCACATGGACACAGCAACACAAGGCAGGGTATTGAATTGAATGATGTGTTTTCTCGGTGAATCTATGTTTGCAAAAATACTTTTATTTACTATCTCATTCATTTCATATCAGACTGAGCCACAGTGAAACGTGGTTGGATTTAGCTAGTTATTAATATTATTCTCCCACACCACAAATGAAAGCTGGCTGCTCTTAACACGAGTACGAATAATGAGATTTCAGCCCAGTTCTCATTTCTCCATGGAGAATTTCCTGGTCTTTCAAATTGCAGGGCGTTGATGTAATGCATTCAAATTCACTCGGTCAGCAGATCTGTTCTGTTTATTGACCAAAGCATGTGTGTGTTTGGGTTTGCATAAAGATTGCGGTCTGCGAAAGGGAACAGATGGAACAAGTAGAAGAGAAAATGTCATGGCGAACACAACTCTGTGATAACAAGCACCTGCAAAATGTGTGTTAAGAGTTATGTAATAATCCTGGCTGTGTGGTTACAGTAGACTCTTGCGAAAATAGCATTCTTTGGAGCATTTCATGTTGTGTGGCTCTAGAAAGGGTTACAGCTTCATCAAGATGGAAGGAAAGCACATGATTGTCAACTGATCTGTCTCTGTTTTGTTCAAATAAAGGCCTGTACTGTTCTTTATTTTTAGAGGCTATGACCTGCATGCAAATACATAGGAAGTTGAATTTGAATTACATTCCCTTGTGTACATAATGTTTACATTAAGGATTGTATAGATTCCTTTGCTTTCCAAGAGTTATAATGCAGTATATTGTCTCCCTTTAGCGGTAGGTGCATTATCATAAATGTGTTTATAAAATTAATTTTCTAAATGGTAATGGTTGACATGATTTAAGACAGCGTTCACTGAAATAGTATGCAAAATGGTTCTCAATGCGCAGATCTGAGATATAACTCATATATATATATATATATATATATATATATATATCCATGTATAAAACATAACACAGGATGATCTTATATTATTATAGTATTGTTCAGACAATGTCAGTGAATTCAGGTAGGAAGAAATACAAATTATAGTTGGGATTGTGAGAACAATTGTGCCATTGGCATGGAGAAGAAATTAATTAATGTTTTCTCTAAGGATTTAATTATAACTAGCTTGGGTAACTGGTATTGCCCGGGTAATTAGTAGTCACTTTTTTTATTTTACAAAACGCATAAGGCTGTGGTTGTACTACAACTCACATCATGCCAGGTTAACCCCCTGAAACTCCAATATTTAAAGTTTGAGTGTGTACAGAAGTTGATTGTAAATGATATGATTATAACTGTATTTGTGTTTGCACTGGTTGCCCTAATGCTGGAGCGGCCTAGCTGTGAGGAGTGTGTTACCATGGAAACGATGCTGTAGAGAAGTGGGAGGAGCTTAGAGAGGAGAGTTTTGAAAAGCGACAGTTAAAGTCAGTGGGAGGTTTAGGCTCAGAGGAATGAAGAGTCAGGTTTTAGGCTCAGGGAAATGAAGTGTTGAGAGAGAGAGAGTGGGAAGTAGAGAAGCAGTGTTTGTGAATAGTCAGAGGTTTCTTCAGTTTAGGAAGGCTGAAGGGAAACCTTATTAGTTTCATTAGTTAGAGAAGACTAATAGAAGCTTGTTTAGATCACTAGTTAAAAGTGAACTAGAGATCTGAGGTTTGATCACGGAAGGATCAAACAGGAAGACTATTCACCTCAGGAACCATTGTTTAATAAAGTGCTTCACCACAGCAAAAGTTATTGATAAGTTGTAACATCAGAAGTCTGTACTGTATCGCAACCAAGTTATATGTAACGTTCTCCAAGTATCTTCCAAGTTTATCACCAAACTGCAACCATACGCTTTGTTTCAAAATAAACTTGTTCTCTTTGATTTTAAGACTGCCTCATCTCCATTAATTCTACGTTCAGTGTGCCCAATCTCCCAAAACTACCTCACATCACAAATTGGTGGCACCATTAAGAATAATAAATAATAAATCGTAACTTCTCTTTCCTGAAACCCTTTTCTTTGAATTGGGGCAAGCCCCCTTTGCAAATTGGTGGCAGACGACGGGATCCGTTTAACAACTGATCAAGTGCCTTAAGACTATTTTGAGTATAAGTTGTGAGGTAAAAGTTATTGGAATATGGCTACCAGGCGACAGAAAAAGCTTGTTGAGGAAACAGAGGGAGACCAGGAAGAAAGTTCGGGCTCTGAGGCAGAAACGGAGCCAGTGCCTGTGTCAGAAATGGCTTATAAGTACAAACTAGAGATTGGAGATGGAGAAAGAGGCAAAACAAAGAGAGTTTGAGGAAAGGCAAAGAGAGAGAACAGGAGATAGAATTGAAGAGAATGGAATTTGAACTGCAAAAGCAAAAATTAGCTTTGTCTCAAACATCCAGTAACATCCAAGAAGGGAGCTCTGGAGTGGATACCCCAGATATGATAAAGAGATTCCCTAAATTTACTAAGGATGACGATGTAGAGAAATTTTTAATCTCATTCGAACGATGTTGTAGGGATTTCGGGGTTGCTAAGGAAAAATGGATGACATACCTAAGGCCTCAGATAAGTGGAAAGCTCTTACAAATTTATGGAGAAATGCCTGAGGAGTCCTATGGGGATTATGATTTATTTAAGAAACAGATTCTACAAGAATTTCGATTAACTCCTGAATTTTACAGATTCAAATTCAGGACCCTAAAAAGAGATAAAAATCAAAGTTTCGCTCAGGTGGCCTCTAAATTGTCTCAACTGTTCGATAGTTGGCTAAGGACGTCTGAGGTGGAAAATTACCAACAGCTGAGAGAACTTTTAAAATTGGAACAATTTTTCCAATTGGTGCCTTCCGATTTTCGCTGGCTGATACAGGATCGAAAACCATCCACTATAGTAGAGGCAGCGGTTATGGTAGATCAAATAATTACCCTAAAAGAAGGATTCAAAAGGGAAGATCTGCCAAGTGATAAAAGAACAAACAGGCAGCCATTTTACCAACATCAAACGCGCCCACAGCAAGGAAAAGGTTCTGAAATAGAAAACCCCACCTGGAGGAGGCAGGGTGTAACAAGTCAAACTGCTCCTGAGGGAAAAAGGAGGTGTTTTCAGTGTGGAAAGTGGGACCATATAAAGTATCAATGTCCCCTTTTAAGAAAAGAGAAAACAACCCTCTTTGTGAATAAAGTAAAAGAAACAAAGAAGACAGAACCAGATACTGTGTCAAAGGAGAGTTCAGAAACAGAGCCTCAAGAGAAACAGTGTTTGTTCATTTTGTCAAACACCCCATCGGAGGATTACTTAGAATCCATTTCCATCGACAACAAAGACATGAGAGGACTGCGGGACACAGGGTCCGAAGTGTGCATTGTACATCCAGATATAATATCTCAGAAATTTCAGCGCCCTATCTCTGAAATAAGATTAAAAGGCTTGGGACCTGCAATACCAACAGCAGTGGTGTCTTTGCCAATAGAATATGGAGGTTGGAAGGGTATGTGGGATTTTGCAGTCAGTCCAGACATACCATACCGATGTTTAATTGGAAATGATCTGGCTAAGAAGATTGAAAACTGGAAAATGACGTGTGAGGAGGAAGAATATAACAACAAAAGCCCTGATCAAAAAGCCATGTGTTTCGCCATACAACAGGATGGGGATGAGAATCCAGAATCCAGCGCTACGGTTGCTGAGCTTATTAAGAAAACGGGAGGAGTCAGAGAAATTCAACAGGAACAAAGAGCAGATGAATCTCTAAAACCTTTGTTCACTTTGGCTCAAAACCCCACAGTATCAGCAAAAGGACAGCCCTCCAAGTTTGTGTTAAAGAATGGTGTCTTGTATGTAGAAACCAGAAACATGAAGTCAACAGAAGGATCAGTGACATATAATCAGATTGTAGTACCTCAAAGTTTTAGAGAACAGCTGATGAGGGTGGCACACGAGAACCCTCAAGGTGGACATCTGGGCGTGAGGAAAACCACAAAGAGAATCACTAAGAACTTTTATTGGCCTGGCATGTTCCAGAAGATCAAAGAGTTTTGCCAGTCTTGTGATATCTGCCAAAGATTGAGTACTGGAAGGGATAAAATTAAAGCTCCTATGATCCCTATGCCGATAATTAGAGAACCATTTTACAGAGTGGGCATTGACATAGTGGGTCCTCTTTGTAAGCCAAGCAGACGTGGTTACAGATACATTTTAACCATGATTGACTACGCCACAAGATATCCAGAGGCTGTAGCTCTAACTAACATTGAGACAACAACGATTGCAAATGCACTGTTATCCATTTGGGGAAGAACTGGTTATCCTAGAGAATTGGTTTCGGATTTGGGAACTCAATTTACTTCCAGACTTATGTCAAAATTGCTTGAGTTATGTGGAATCAGACACCTGACTTCAACAGCTTATCACCCACAGACAAATGGACTAGTTGAAAATCTGAACAAGACTTTAGTCAAAATGATAAAGTCTTACAGTCAAAAGAAGCCATACGACTGGGACGTCAAACTGCAACAACTGTTATTCGCCTACAGGACCGTCCCTCATGACAGTACTGGCTACAGTCCGTTTGAATTGCTATATGGAAGGAAAGCTCGTGGTCCATTAGACCTGATAAAGGAATATTGGGAGGAAAATCCAGCAACAGATCCAGTTCCAGTGTCGGAGTATCTAAAGGATCTTCAATCAACAATGCAACTGGCTAGGGACATTGCACAAGAACATTTGCTTGCAGCTCAGCAGAGACAAAAAGACTATTATGATTCTACTGCTAAGCCAAAGATCTTCAACATCGGAGATGAAGTTTTATTTTTATCTCCCAACAAAACCAACAAACTTCAATTAGATTGGTCGGGACCCTGGAAGATCACCAGGAAGCACAACCAAATAAACTATGATATTTATGATGAACATTCAAATGTGGAAAGAAGAGTTCATGTAAACATGTTAAAGCCTTATGTTGGAAGGTCTGCTAATGTGTATTTCGTTGTTTCGGAAGAAGAATCCGGTCCCTTTTCTTTTTGGGAGGGTGATCGTGAACAATACAAAAATTTGGATCGAGTAGAAATAAACATAGAATTGTCCCAACCACAGCGAAGAGAGGTTGTGGAAGTTTTGAGTAAATATAAAGATATATTTTCAGATTTACCAGGGAAGGTCCAGGGAGTCCAGCATCAAATAAATACTGGTGATGCAGCTCCTATAGTGTCTCCACCCTACAGAGTCACGGGGAGAATTAATGAATGTATTGAAAGGGAGATCAAAGAAATGTTGGACCTAGGTATCATCGTTCCATCAATTAGCTCCTGGGCTTCACCCATAGTATTAGTACAGAAGCCAGACAAGACAGTTAGATTTTGCGTAGATTATAGGCAGTTAAATAAAGTAACCCAAACAGATACTTATCCTATGCCACGTTTAGATGATCTTCTGGAAAGGATGGGGAAGGCCAACTTTATTAGTAGTATAGATCTGACCAAAGGATTTTGGCAAGTGTCCATGGCACCACAGGATCAACATAAAACCGCCTTCCGGACCCAAAGTCGGCTATATGAATTTTCCGTACTTCCCTTTGGCCTAAAAAATAGTCCAGCCACATTTCAGAGATTAGTAGACAGAGTTTTAAGTGGGCTGGAGTCTTTCTGCGTGGCTTATATCGATGATATAGGGATTTTCAGTGATTCATGGGAAGCTCACCTTGAACATTTGGATCTAGTATTAAGTAGGTTGAGAGAAGCAGGATTAACTATTAAAGCTTCCAAGTGCAAGTTAGGATACAATACTACCAAGTATTTGGGACATTTAGTGGGAGGAGGTCATATTCGACCTGACCCTACTAAAGTGGCAGTTATTCACCAGTGGCCAGTGCCCAAAACGAAAAAACAGGTTAGGGCATTCCTTGGATTGGCTGGATACTATCGTAAATTCATTCCATCTTTTAGTGATTTGGCAGTCCCTCTTTCGGATCTTACCAAAAAGAAGAACCCGAATCAAGTAATTTGGACTCCAAATTGTCAAACTGCCATGGATCAATTGAAGAAAGCCATTACGTCGGATTCGGTCCTAATGGCGCCAGATTTTGATAAACCTTTTATTCTAACATGTGATGCATCAGATACTGGGCTAGGAGCTGTCCTAAGCCAGTTAGATATAGAGGGTGAGGACAGACCTATTTTGTTTTTGAGTAAAAAATGGCATTCCAATGAATATAGCATGTCAACAATTGAAAAAGAATGCTATGCCATCATCTGGTCAGTTAAAAAATTAAAGCCATATTTGTGGGGGAGAAAGTTTACCTTACAAACGGACCATGCTCCATTAAGATGGCTAGATAATGTAAAAGGTACGAATAACAAATTGTTGAGATGGAGTTTATGTTTACAGGATTTTACATTTGAAATTAAACATGTTTCAGGTAAACGAAACATAGTTGCAGACGCCTTATCTAGGATTTCGTAAGGTTAAAGGTTTGTATGTATAAATTATAATGTATTTAACCATAATATGTTTGCCTTTCAGAAATATTGTGTATTTTAATATTGTTGGATAATTTGTGGAATTATTTTTGCCCATTCCAGGATTGAGAATGGTCCAAAAATAATTGTTTCTGGGGGGGAAGGTGTACAGAAGTTGATTGTAAATGATATGATTATAACTGTATTTGTGTTTGACACTGGTTGCCCTAATGCTGGAGCGGCCTAGCTGTGAGGAGTGTGTTACCATGGAAACAATGCTGTAGAGAAGTGGGAGGAGCTTAGAGAGGGAAGTTTTGAAAAGCGACAGTTAAAGTCAGTTGGGGGTTTAGGCTCAGAGGAATGAAGAGTCAGGTTTTAGGCTCAGGGAAATGAAGTGTTGAGAGAGAGAGTGGGAAGTAGAGAAGCAGTGTTTGTGAATAGTCAGAGGTTTCTTCAGTTTAGGAAGGCTGAAGGGGAAACCTTATTAGTTTCATTAGTTAGAGAAGACTAATAGAAGCTTGTTTAGATCACTAGTTAAAAGTGAACTAGAGATCTGAGGTTTGATCACGGAAGGATCAAACAGGAAGACTATTCACCTCAGGAACCATTGTTTAATAAAGTGCTTCACCACAGCAAAAGTTATTGATAAGTTGTAACATCAGAAGTCTGTACTGTATCGCAACCAAGTTATATGTAACGTTCTCCAAGTATCTTCCAAGTTTTCACCAAACTGCAACCATACGCTTTGTTTCAAAATAAACTTGTTCTCTTTGATTTTAAGACTGCCTCATCTCCATTAATTCTACGTTCAGTGTGCCCAATCTCCCAAAACTACCTCACATCACAAATTGGTGGCACCATTAAGAATAATAAATAATAAATCGTAACTTCTCTTTCCTGAAACCCTTTTCTTTGAATTGGGGCAAGCCCCTTTGCAGAGTGAGTTTGCTCTAGATGCATCATTGGTGGGGTTCAGTGTGCGCTCTGGCTGTAGGATGAATTATAACTCTCACTATGGTGAGTCAATCCCATCAAATCCCTCCAGTATGTTCAGTTGGTCATGGAGGTTCTGTGTGCCAAGTTAGGTCTAAGTCCATCATTGATGGGGTGCAGAGTGCTTTTTGATTGCAGGTGAACTATAAATCCCAGTACCTACAACTAACAAATGTTAAGGCCAGATTCACCCCGAATCCACCAGTATTTTGGCACATTGGGTATGTGTGCCAAATTTGGTGCAAATCCATTGTTATTTGTGTTTACAATGCTCTCTGGATTTAGGTGAACTGTAAATCAAGGTGAATTTCCCTACAAAGCTGTCCTGCATTTTTTGTTGGTCATGGGGGTTCTGTGTACCAAGTGAGATCCAGGGCCATTGTTGGTGGGGTCCAGAGTGCTCTTTGATTGCAGGTGAACTATAAATCCCAGTACCTACAACAGTAGTAAATTAAGGTGAATTCCCACCAAACTTCTCCAGTATTTTTCTTTGATCATGTAGTTTCTGTGTGCCAAATGTTTTCCAGGTCCATTGTCAATGGGGGTCACAGTTAGCTCTGACTTGATGCAGGGTAAACTACAACTTCCATCACTCCTCCAGTATGTTTAGTTGCTGATTAGTTACGCTCTGTTTGTTGTGCAGACTGGGTTGAAAACAGTAGAAAAGTGTTAAGGGAGAGGTACTGCCCAAGATCATGCAAATTCCACACCAGTGGAGAGAGTAAGAAACACTGGGATACCTGTGGTGGAGGAAACGCATAAAATCTAAGATGAAATTGTCCCCGAATGGAAGTATTCCTTGGGTGGTGGGCAGTATGGTGTTTGGGGAGGACACTGACAGAGTTTGGGCTATGTGTTCATGGTGCTTGCTATCACCTGCAATGTCATTGGAGTGAGGGCTTTTGGTGACTCCTCAGCACAGTGGGTTAAAACTGTTTTGTGGAAGTGGGAGCCTGTCTGTGGAAGTGGGCACCCCAACCACACATATACATACATCTACATTTTCACTTTTATTATCGATATAGAAGATATAGATAGATGAAAGGTTTCTAGCCTTTTGAGACTGCAGAGAGGTTAGGAAAGTGTGTAAGCAATGCTTTTCGAGAGTTAGCGCCCGGGAATAAATAATACAGAACATGAGAGCACACTGTTAGCTTTTTATGTCAATGTCGTGTAACAGTTGAATCCAGCTTTTCTTGTTTCAAATATTTTACAGGTAAAGGAAGCACTGTAGATATTGTATATTGCATGTTTGTCATTGTTATTTGGATGTTTGGCTACTTGATTGGCAGCTGCATTGATGGTGGTCTTATTTCAGATAACACGCCTTTGTATGTCAGGATGCCAGGCAATGCGCGCAATGCAATTCTGTAGAAACATCTGGAGAGAACTATCTGGCTGACCATCGCAATAAATATTCTTTTAGAGCTGCCAACATCTACATTTGGGTTGGAGATGCCATTTCAGTAGAGGCCCTTTGCATCACAATAATCAGTCTCTGTTTGCCTCTTGGCACCACGAAGTCGCCAAGAATGGGGCCATTCAGGTCTCATGTGGCATCAGCCGAATGGTTGGCTTATTGAGGGAATCTTCTCCTTTGGCACCTGTCTGTGGGTGTTGTTGAAACAGCAAAAGTACAGGGAGTTCTTGGGGAAGAGAACAGCTTGCTGTCACAGAGATAAGGCCTGGAGGAAGGCTGCTGGATCCGTTTCAGCAATGCTGCTGCTTCTGCTGACTGCACCGAATTCACCTTCTGTTTCAGGGAATGGGCCTGGGAGGAGAGCCCTGGCATTTCTTGCAGAGGAGAATGCCATTTTGAAAAGGCTCTCAGTTGCAGAGACTGCCATCAAAATGCATGGGTGGAACAGACTGTATCCGCATGTGTGCTGTGTATGTGCATTCTGGTATATCTCACTGAATAAATCACCATCTAGGGTGTGGTCAGTTGGTGACAATGGAGAAAGGGAAAGCCCACTCACAGAGAGGAACGGAGAGAGCATAGAGCAAAGTAGAGAAGGCAGGAACCCAGAAAAGGGAGGTCACTTTCAATCCTGTTGGTGTTATTTTCACATGACAATCTATACAAAATATATACAAATATATATTTGTTCTGCATATGATTGTCGCAAGAAATCTATTTTTGCAAAATCCAATGCACAATTATTATTTCCATATATAAATCAATTTTTTGGATAAAATAAATAAATAAAATTATCAGCAGGAAGAAAACGAATGTCAGGTGAAAGGATATTATTCTCACAGATTCTCACTGAAGACATGCCATGAAGTTGGACACTTAACTTACCCTGAATTAAATGCGGATGGCTCAAATCAATTTATTCTTTGATTTTTCTCTTTCATGATGCCATATTCTGAGGTATACATGTATAAATATTGTAATTATATATTACTAGCTGTCCCCTGCCATATGCTGCTGTGGTCCAGTCTGTGTATATGTTTTGTGTGTGTATATATGTGTGTTTGTGTGTATATGTGGTTTTGCGCATGTGTTGTAATGCATTTTTTTGTTTTTTTGGCTTTTTAAGTCTCTTCTGCTGTGTTTTTCAGTGTTTTTATGAGTTATGGTCACTTGTTGGCCTAAGAGGTGTATTGTGTCCAAATTTGGTGTCATTTCGTCCAGTGGTTTTTGAGTTATGTTAATCCCACAAGTGAACATTACATTTATATATATATATAAATTATAACATTTCTACAGCTGCTTTGGACCTCCGGTGGCGCAGCAGGTTAAACCACTGAACTTACTGAACAAAAGGTTGGTGGTTCAAATCCAGGGAGTAGGGTGAGCTCCTGCTATTAGCCCCAGCTTCTGCCAACCTAGCAGTTTGAAAACATGCAAATGTGAATAGATCAATAGATACTGCTTCTTCAGGAAGGCAACGATGCTCCATGCAGTCATGCTGGCCACATGACCTTGGAGGTGTCTACGGATAACACCTGCTCTTCAGCTTAGAAATGGAAATGAGCACCACCACCCAGAGTCGGACACAACTAGACATAATATCAAGAGGAAACCTTTAACTTTGCATTTACAGCTGTTTTCTTCAGGTATGAGAATACAGATGATAATAACTTCATTCCCACAACCTTTTCCCAACTTAAACAGTATTTTGTGCACAAAAGCATGTGCATTCAAGTGTAAATATGGTTACAAGTGCCACATGCACATTCACTTCTAAGTAAAGTTACAGTATATGCTTATGTGTACAGGCTGATTGTAATGTTGCTTCCCAAATTGCTATGTTTGTGTAGATTGGTTTGTGTGTAACCTATAAACATATAGCCATTTCTGTGGCTTCTTTTCTTACTCTCATTTTCTGCCTTTTCTCGTGATGAGTTGCATAGTTTGTGGCTGGGTACGGAAGAAGAAAAACAAGCGAACGTGTTCCACTCGGAACAGAAGGTTACTCATTGTTTACTTTTATTGACTTTCTGTCATTTATCAGAGAATTAAGTGTTCAGTTTGCGGTTTTGGCTGAGGCTCTTTTTAAGGACAGGTGCAGTTTCTCTGCAATAAAAAACTATTGTCCATGCCATCGCATTTTCCATTTTGATCTATGATTGTGAAAACCAGACAGTGAAGAAAGATAGGAAGAGAATCAACTCACTTGAATTGAGGTGCTGGAAAAGAGTTTAACAAAGACTGCTAAAAGGGCAATAAAACAAATCCTAAAACAAATAAAATCTGAACTCTTTCTAAAAGCCAAGATGACTAAGGCCTCTTCCACACAGTTATATAAAATCCACATTGAACTGGGTTTTATTTATATATATATATATATTTATTTACTTATTTCCTATATCTTCTCACCCCAAAGTGGACTCAGAGTGGCTATCTATCTATATATATATAAATGCTCTGGTCATAATGAGTACCTTAAAAACAAAAGAACCAATGAACGAAATCACACCAAATTTGGCAACAAAGCATCTCACAACACAAGGAGTGACCATGACTCAAAAAATTATGATTTTTTTTTCATTTGGGAGTTGTAGTTGCTGGGATTTATAGTTCACCTACAATCAAAGAGCATTCTGAACTCCACCAACAATGGAATTGAACCAAACTTGGTACACAGAACTCCCATGACCAACGGAAAATACTGAGGGGGTTTGGTGGGCATTGACCTTCACTTTTGGAATTGTAGTTCACCTCCATCCAGAGAACACTGTGGATTCAAACAATGATGGATCTGGACCAAACTTGGCACAAGCACTCAATACGCCCAAATATGAACACAGATGGAGTTTGGGGGAAATAGATGTTGACATTTGGGAGTTGTAGTCAATGGGATTCACAGTTCACCTACAATCAAAGAGCATTCTGAACCCCACGAATGACAGAATCGGGGCAAACTTCCCACACAGAACCCCCATGACCAACCATCCAATCCAACTTAAGGCCATCCAATCCAACTCCCTTCATCAGGGCAAGAAAACATAATCAAAGTCCTCCTGACAAAGAGCCATCCAGCCATAGATAGATATAGATAGATAGATAGATAGATAGATATGATTCACACACAGAGAGATATAGTATCATAGAAAGGAACCCTTAAAGACATCCAGTCATAAATATAGACAGATAGATATGATTCACACACACAGAGAGATATAGTATCATAGATTTGAAAGGGACCCTTAAAGAAGGACAATGATATGTTGCATGTTCCAGAGTGGGCAAACCAGACACTCTCCACATCAACACTGACAAAGAAACAGCAAGAAATACTGTTTACCCACAAGCATAAAGAAATTACATATATTAGAAACCAACACTTTCTCATTACTTTATTTTCCAGATCAACAGACTGGGCCACAGCAATGTGTGGCAGGGGACAGCTAGTTTCCTATATTTATACCCCACTCTTCTTGCCCCAAAAGGAACCACAGCAGCTTACAGATTATGACAAAATTCAATGCCGCATTATACATATAAATAAACAAATATTACATCTAGAATTATAAAACAGTTATAACATTTAAATACAATAAGTTTAAAAACATAGTGCCTACTCATAGTCCTTATTCAAGCTGCTACATTCAAGTTGGATTCCATATTGCACTATTCTCTGAACACTTGTGTATAAAGACCAGGAGGGAGGGGCTAGTCTTATGTCACTGGGAAGGGAGTTCCATAGCCGAGGGGCTACCACTGAGAAGGACCTGTCTCTCGTTCCTACCAGTCATGCCTGCGAAGGTGGTGGAACCAAGAGTAGGGCCTGCCCAGCAGATCTTAACGCTCTAACTGGCTCATAGAGGAAGATACGTTCAGACAGGTAAGTTGGGCCAGAACTGTGTAGGGCTTTATAGGCCAAAGCCAGCACTTTGAATTGAGCCTGATGGCAAACTGACAGCTAGTGGAGCTGACGTAATGGAGTTGTGTGCTCCCTGTATACAGCTCCAGTGAGGAATCTGGCTGTGACCCATTGAACTACTTGGAGCTTCCAAACAGTCTTCAAAGGCAGCCCCATGTGTCAACTCAAATAACCAATTTCAAAGCAGATATTGTGGATTATCTGCCTTGATATTGTGGGTTATATGGCTATGTGGAAGGACCCAATGCAAAATCTACACTGCCATGTAATCCAGTTTCTGATATCAGATTATCAGCTTTGAATTGGATTATATGGCAGTGTAGCCTCATAATCCAGTTCAAAGCAGATGATCTGGATTATATGGTAGCGTAGATCAAGCCTAAACCAAGACTATCATAACTTTGACACAGCATGGGAAGACATGACTCCCTTGAAATGATATTATTACTTAGATAAGTAGAAGTCAGTATGAAAAAAGGAAGACCTCTTTAGAGAGGGGTAGACACAATCAAGTCTGAAAGACTTGAGTAGTGTGTTGGAGGGGTTAGTTCTCATCACTGGGGTAACGGCCTATACTGTATTTCTACTCACAGGGTGGTTGTTCTGGTCGAACAGATGGCTTTCTGCTCCACTTGATTCCTGCAGACTTCCTAGGAAAGAGATCTGTGCAACGTGCAGGTTTGCATTCAGCTTCTTCCACTGGAAGCTGGTCTGGAAAAGGTAACATCCCTCCCCTTTTTCCTACTGCCCCAAATTGACAAGTTGATCTTGAACAAAATAGCTCTCAGATTTGGTTTTCCCATCTAGTTGTACCTGATCAGCTAGGCATGCCAAGAGTTTGTAAACTTATGGGGGGTTTATTGTTATTTGCAGTGATGATTTTGGACACATACAGGCAGTTCCAGAATTACAAACATCTGACTTGATGACTTATAGTTAAGAGCAGAGGTGAGACAACAGGAAGTGAGGAGATTAACTCCCAAAAGAATGATCGTGGGGAAAAGATGTTTCCACTGAAGCTTTATCTCCAATCCTTGTTTCTACAATGTCAAAATATCCGGGCGTCCCTTAGGCAACATCCTTGCAGACAGCCAATTTTCTCACACGAGGAGCAACTTACAGTTTCTCAAGTTGCTCCTGACACAAATAAAAAAAAAAGTGAGGTGAAATCTTCTGAACAGGGGCACAGATTAACACCACAAGGGGTTTAACCCTTCCAAAGCATATGTGTGTGTGTGTGTTTATAGATAGATAGATCGATCGATAGATAGTCTAGAGCAGCGGTTCTCAACCTGGGGGTCGCGACCCCCCGGGGGGTCGCCTGGCCATTTTCGAGGGGTCGCGAGGCAGTCTCCGTTGGCCCCGCCCCCTCATCAAAATGGCTCCCCACAGGGTGGATGGCTCACGTTTCCCGCGCCTCCCCCCGAGCCCGGCGGGAAGCGCGAGGAGGCCAAAATGCTCCCCGCAGGGCCCAGGGCCTGCCTGGGAGCACGGCTTGGCCTCCTCGCGCCTCCCCCCGAGCCCGGCGGGAAGCGCGAGGAGGCCAAAATGCTCCCCGCAGGGCCCAAGCCCTGCCTGGGAGTGGGATTTGGCCTCCCCGCGCTTCCCGCCGGGCTTGGGGGGAAGCGCCAGCTGGCCAAAATGCTCCCGGCAGGGCCCAAGCCCTGCCTGGGAGCAGGATTTGGCCTCCTCGTGCTTCCCGCCGGGCTCGAGGGAGGGACCAGTAGGCCAAAACGTTCCCTGCAGGGCCCAAGCCCTGCCTGGGAGCACGGCTGGCTGTGAGGCCGGAGGCAGCCATGTGGGCTGAAGCAGCTTTGCCAGAAGCAGGCTCCTTCCTCACGCTGCTTCTGTCCTTCCTGGGCCCAGCTGGGCCCCAACGGAGTGCAGTGAAGGAGGACCTCAGCTCAGCGACCTGCCTGCCTGCCTTCCCGTCCTGCCTTCCTGGGCCAAGAGGTGAAAACTCTCATTATTATTATTGTTTTTGTTGTTGTTGTACTATTAAGGCTGGATGGCCATCTGTCAAGGGTGCTTTGA
>NW_026847771.1:94969385-94982478 GCF_025583915.1 Anolis sagrei ordinatus
TTGTGCTTTCCCTCCATGAAAGTAGAATGAAGGAGGTTGGACTATATGGCCTTTAGAGGTCCCTTCCAAATCTGTTGTTTTTGTTATTATTATCTATGGGTGGTCATCTGTCGTGGGTGCTTTGATTGTGCTTTTCATGCATGAAGGCAGAAGGGAGTTGGACTAGATGGCCCAAGGGGTCTCTCCCAGCTCGTTTTTGTTGTTGTTGTTGTTGTTGAGGCTGAATGCCAAGTTTGGTTTAATTCCATTTCTGTTTGAGTTCAGAATGCTCTTTAATGGCAGGGAAACTATATATCCCCAGAACTCCCAAA
Source organism: Anolis sagrei ordinatus (assembly GCF_025583915.1). Lineage (NCBI taxonomy): Eukaryota > Metazoa > Chordata > Lepidosauria > Squamata > Anolidae > Anolis > Anolis sagrei. The sequence goes on from NW_026847771.1 coordinate 94,969,697, forward strand.
AGCCAAGGTCTATTTTCCCCAAACCTCTTTGGTATTTTCTGTTAGGCATGGCATTTCTGTATGCCAAGTTTGGTTTAATTCCATTTCTGTTTGAGTTCAGAATGCTCTTTGATGGCAGGGAAACTATATATCCCCAGAACTCCCAAAAGCCAAGGTCTATTTTCCCCAAACCTCTTTGGTATTTTCTGTTAGGCATGGGATTTCTGTATGCCAAGTTTGGTTTAATTCCATTTCTGTTTGAGTTCAGAATGCTCTTTAATGGCAGGGAAACTATATATCCCCAGAACTCCCAAAAGCCAAGGTCTATTTTCCCCAAACCTCTTTGGTATTTTCTGTTAGGCATGGGATTTCTGTATGCCAAGTTTGGTTTAATTCCATTTCTGTTTGAGTTCAGAATGCTCTTTGATGGCAGGGAAACTATATATCCCCAGAACTCCCAAAAGCCAAGGTCTATTTTCCCCAAACCTCTTTGGTATTTTCTGTTAGGCATGGGATTTCTGTATGCCAAGTTTGGTTTAATTCCATTTCTGTTTGAGTTCAGAATGCTCTTTGATGGCAGGGAAACTATACATTCCAGCAACCCCCAAATGCCAAGGTCTATTTTCCTCATGCCTCTCCAGTGTTTTCTGTTTGTCCTGGGTGTTCTGTATGCCATGTTTGGTTCAATTTCATTGTTGGAGTTCAGAATGCTCTTCGATGGCAGGGGATCTATACACCCCAGTAACTGCAACTCCCAAATGTCTTGATCTATTTTTCCCAAACTCCACCAGTGTTCAATTTTGGGCATACTGAATATTTGTGCCAAGTTTGGTCCAGATCCATAGTCATTTGGGTTCACAGTGCTCTCCGGATGTACATCTTCCATAAATCACTGTCAATTCCTCCCAATCCCCTCCATATTTTTTGTTGGTTATTGGGGTTCTGTGTGCCAAGTTTGGTCCAGGTCTGTAATTCGTGGGAGTCACAGTGGACTGTGGATGTCAGAGGTAAACCAACTGAAGGTACTGCAGATCCCACCATCCCTTGTCCATACTCCCACAAACATATTGTTTTTGTGATTAATCACTATTCTTTAATTATGTTCTATTTCTACCAATGAAAATCCATCCAGAATATCAGATATTTACATTACAATTCATAACAGTAGCAAAATTACAGTTATGAGTAGCAACGAAAATATGGTTGGGGGTCACCACAGCATGAGGAATTTTATTTAGGGGCCACGGCTTTAGAAAGGTTGAGAACCACTGGTCTAGAGTCACACTTTGAAAAAGTACCTGTTCTGACTTACAAACAAATTCAGCAAACCTAGAGAACGTATCTTGTTCATAACATGGGGACTGCCTGTACCTAAGACAAGAAATGATTTTGAATACCACAACTGTTCCAAAGTCACAATTCTCCCATGCAAATGGATGGTTACCGCAAACTTTAAAAAACCCAACAGTATAATTTAATGGGGTGTGTCTGTTTCTTTTATTTCATGGCTGTAAAATATTTGGCTGTCATAAATCTTTGCTTATGAAACAAATGTGATTCCTATATATTTTTTGTGAGGAATTGAAGGTATTGTACCTTATGCAGGTCTGTTTGTATCTAGCTATAATTCCTTAATTTGTGGTTAGCTCATCCAGGCTCCCAAGATTGTGAACAATAGTATTTTATGTACCGTATATCCACGAGTATAAGCTGAGTTTTTCAGACCTTTTTTAGGCTGAAAAAGCTCTCCTCAGCTTATACTTGAGTCAAGGTTATTTATCATTTTAAAGTTAAAGGTATTCCCCTGACATGAAGTCCAGTTATGTACGATTCTGGGGTGTGGTGCTCATCTCCATTTCTATGCCAAAGTTGTCCGTAGACACCTCCAAGGCTATGTGGCTGGCATGACTGCATGGAGCGTCGCTACCTTCCCGCTGGAGAGGGAATTTATTATTTTACTCTATTATTATTATTATTATTATTATTATTATTATTATTATTATATTATTATTATTATTATTTTAGTCTATTATTACATGTATTATTTTTCTCTATTATTTTTATTATTACATTTATTGTTTTACTCATTTATTGTTTTATTATGACATTTATTATTTTATTATATTATTATTACAATTATTATTTCAATCTATTATTATTACATTTATTATTTTTCTCTATTATTATCACATTAATTATTTGACTCTTATTATTGGAAGGATACGTGAGCACATTTACATTGAAGAAGATTAGAATAATCAGAGTTGGACAGTCTTATCTTAAATAACAGTTTTATGTAAATATTCAGAAACATTTAACTTACGGATGCCTCAATTAATGTAATTTTATTGGTTTCTATTTTTATTTTGAAATTTACCAGTAGCTGCTGCATTTCCCACCATCAGATTATACTCGAGTCAATACGTTTTCCCAGTTTTTTTGTAGTAAAATTACGTGCCTCGGCTTATATTCGGGTTGTCTTATACTCTAGTATATACTCAAGGATTCCTTAGAGGCGGTTTTGCAAGTTCCTTCCTTCAAATTACAATCCACAACACCTGATATTCATTGGCATTGTCTCATCCAAGTACTAACTGAGCTTGTTTAGCATCCAAGATCAGATGGGATCTGATGCCTTTGAGTTATCTAAATTGGTAGATTGTGTATCATTACATTAGTAGAATGTCTCAAACTGTTATATTCCAGCCCACTAGAAACTCCATTACACTGATCTACTGCAAATAGAAGTCTTCCTTTTCCCTTTATGTGACTGACCGAGTGCTAGTTGGCTCCCAGGCATTTCAGACAGGGGTCCCAGCCAACTCTATTTAGAGATGTCAGGAATTGGGCCTGGGATCTTTTGCATGCAAAACACGTGTTCTTTCCACTTGGAGCCGCTCTCGGGTTCCCAGCCTGCATTTCAAAAGGGCACAGAGAACAGAGGGAAAACTGGAAGAAGAGAAAGGTGGAATCACATGCTAACTCAGGAAGGTTACGAACGAAATAGGTTCTGTAGGTTTGTTCTTAAGCTGAATTTGTATGTAAGTTGAAACAGGTACTTTTCAACAAGTATAACTCGAGCAAAATATATACATATATTAGCTTTGGATAGCATAGGGTAGGGTTAACACCCTGGTGTGTTTGTTTTGCTTTACAGCAAGAAAGTCTCTACTTTTGTTACTGATGTAAAATCACTGTATAAACAACAGCTTTTTGTTCATTGTATATTACTCAATGCTGCATCATATAAGTTGGTTATAGGTTCAATATTGTATTATATAAGCTGAAAAAAAAACATTTACCTTTGTGATTTATGTACTACGACTTGTAGTGGATTTGTGTTTGTTTTGCTGTCTCTGCCCCTGTTCAGAAGATTTCACTTCACTTTTTGTCCCTGTGAGAATTGGATTTTGAAAAATGTGGCATGTTTTGGAATGAAGAATAGGTGATCAAGCTTCAGTGGAGACACCTTTTCCCCACAATAACAATTCTTTCAATAGTGAATTTCCCTTCTCTCACTTCCTGTTGTCTCAACCCTGTTCATAGCTTTAAGTCAGATGTAAGTTGAATGTTTATTATTATTATTATTATTATTATTATTATTATTATTATTATTATTTATACCCCACTTTAATTCCCAAAGGGGACGCAAAGCAACTTGACATAAAAGCATTAATATACAATTAAAATATATGAATATACAAACATTAAAACAGAATGTTCATAACTCAGGACTGCCTGTACTATTTGTTGGAATTCAACCCCACACTGCCCAAGTCGCAAGTCCTCAATGAGGAGCAGTTAGTTGGTTTAGTATAGACTAAGGGCTTCCCTTCCCCCATGTCTCCTGTATGACAGTTTGAATATATCTAATTTTCTCTCCTCTCTGTTTCTGCTCTCATTCTGATTGATTATTTTAAATTGGTCCTCTTCTACTGCAAGCCTTTTTGAATCTGACTTCTGTCTTCTTACACTTTAGTATGGAGAGTATGTGCTGTGTGCTTTGAGATCTCTCTCTGTTTGTGTGTCAGGGAATATGTAGAGATTGAGTTTTTCCCTCTCTTTGAAACCTGAGAAGAGAAAGGTGTTAGAGTAGCGCAGACCCAGTTCTTTACCTTGAAGAAATGTAGTTAGTTCTTTATTATTGTAAACTAGCTCTCCCCTGCCATGCGTTGCTGTGGTCCAGTCTGTGTATATGTGTTTTGTGTGTGTATATATTTGTGTATATGTGTATATATGTGGTTTTGCGCATGCTTTGTAATGTATTTTTGGGGGGGCTTTTAAAGTTTCTTTCGCTGCGTTTTTCAGTGTTTTTATGAGTGATGGTCACTTGTTGACCTGATAGGTGTGTTGTGTCCAAATTTGGTGTCAATTAGTCCAGTGGTTTTTGAGTTATGTTAATCCCACAAATGAACATGACATTTTTATTTATATAGATAAACCTTTTGTGATTATTAAGATTGCACTCTGCATGTTCGCCTCCTAACCTCTTAATTTTTTTTACAGCCACAACCAACAGCCTTTCACACTTTGCCAGCTGTGAGCTGTTGCTCAACTTTTTGTATCCTGTTTGTTTTGGGATGCTCTGCTATTTATTTTGGGTTGTTTTCCCTAACACTATTAACCAGGGCTAATCCTGCTTAGTTTGCAAGATCAGAAGGGATATGGTGCGTAAACACATATCCACATGCCATGTCCTCTGCAATCCATCCTCAAAATAATTTGAATATTTTTTTCCCCAACTTCTCTCCGCTAGGTTCTTCCATTTGTAATACTGGCTTCTTCGGTCTTCACGGGAGCAAGGCGCTTCTGTCATCATGGCGGAGGAAGATCTTATCTTTCACATCGAATGCCTCGACAACACCAAGTTAGCAAAGACTGTTCCTGGAAGTTATCATGATGCTGATAGCGAGGAGGAAGATAACTATTATATTTGCTCAATAACAGATGATCACGACCCTTCCTTGAACAAAGGAGGGAATGACAAAGTCAGCAATTACTACAGCAACTTGGTCAAAAACGAGCAGTTTTCATCCAGCGCTTCTCCTCGAAATTCTTTCCATTTCAAGGTAAGCATCCATCTCGGCTTAACCCTCTCTGACTTACACTGGCATGGCATGCAAGGCTGATGCTTTCTGAGCAGCTTTTCTCATACTAACTATTGCAGTGAACATTACAGCTCTGTTCTGTTTACCTAGACATGTTACAATCCTCTGGTCTACTTTTCATGTTTTGACCAAGTTTCTTTAGCATGCATATCTGCTGCATGTGGAAAAGATAATGCTTGGTAGATAGCATGACATGGGAAATGCGCACAAACACTAGGCAACTGAAGGAAATAGTGTTTCTTCTCTCTGTTGTCTATACAGTGCCCCTTTTATAGACTAGATCAGCAAGGGAGCATTTTGAGAAACAAGTAGAAGTGTTTATCCCTCTGTTCAATCCACATCACCTGAAAATGACCTGCTATGACCATCAACTAATATCATCCCCTTGGTTTATCAATTGTCTAATTCGAGGGTTCTATTTGATGGTACTATCCACTGGCATCTAGCAGGACCATTCTCAGAGCCAGATTGAGTTCTGGGTGTCCATATTATTGTAATTATAATGTTAGTAATTATAATTAATTACACAGCCCAACCCAAAAACATTTCTTTTCTTGGTGTCTTGGTATTTAGGCCTATTCCTGCGGTTATTTGGGCAACCATATCTAGTTTCATAGATATGGTTATCATGTTTTTCTATGGGTGTATGGCACATGGGGCCTCCGGTGGCGCAGTGGGTTAAACCGCTGTGCTGCTGAACTTGCTGATTGAAAGGTCGCAGGTTCGAATCCAGAGACCGGGATAAGCTCCCACTGTTAGCCCCAGCTTATGTCAGCCTAGCAATTTGAAAACATGCAAATGTGAGTGGATCAGTGGGAGATTAACGGCGCTCCATGCAATCATGCTGGCCACATGACCTTGGAGGTGTCTACGGACAATGCCAGCTCTTTGGCTTAGAAATGGAAATGAGCACTATCCCTCAAAGTTGGACATGACTACACTTAATATCAGGGGGAAACCTTTACCTTTTACTTATTTTTATTTATTTATTTAGGGCTTTTATATGGCATATGTTCTATATCCCAAAAACTAAAGTTGATAGGGCAGGTCAAATATCCCAGGAACAGGTCTAAAATTCAAGGCACCACAAGGTGTGTTGGCTATCATTATCAATATTGTAATACTATTAACCATGACTCCTTGTATCGTTGAAATGCAAAGATTGAGTCAAAGGCAGCATGCTGTGCGTGGAATTTGAGAGTTGTATCTGAGCAATAATTATTTCTTTTGACTGAGAAATGGAGAGGATCTTTGTCGATCCTAAATAAATTATGTATCAAGTGTTGGCCCAACTGGGTGCATAGTACATCTGTTTTGCTAAGAGAAAGCATATTGTTCAGTAGCCAATCTTGTGATATAAAAGTTGTTTGGTAAAACCATGTGGACAGTTGTGTGCAGCATTGCGGATTTTGTAGAGAAAAGTGATTCTTGTGATGTCATTGCAGCGTGACGTTCGTGCGTGATTCTGTTTACGTGATCATTTTTTTGCTTTGCTTGATTGTTTCTCATGTATGTCCTTTAGAATGGCACTCAGCGGCTTTCTAAGCATGGCTCTGTGGCTGACCGTAGCCTGGTAGGTCAAAAACAATGCAAGAGTATTTCTTATGATGTTCTTGTGGATATTTGTGCAAATTATCTCCCATTTCATGAAGTTGTAACCCTAATTTTGCCCCTCAAAATCAATAAAGGAGAATGTCAGATCAGTGAATCTAAGGCTTCTTCCACACAGCTGAATAAAATCCCATATTATCTGCTTTGAACTGGAATATATGGCAGCGTGGACTCAGATAACCCAGTTCAAAGCAGATATTGTGGGATTTTCTGCCTTGATATTCTGGGTTATAGAGCTGTATGGAAGGCCCCTGAGAGATTAAATGCAACCTTCTCCTTTATTTCTCAGTCCAATTAATTCTGGGTAAATAGGCATTTATTTGCAGCTACAAGTATAATAAAAAAATCATACCCTCACATTAAATGTCACATGTGCAATTGTCACTGGAGGTAATTTGCAAAGAATGTGGTCTTAAATTTTCTACATAGGAGTAACTCCTTCAATGATTTGTCTCCAGTTTGAAGTAGCATTGACTAAGATGTGACAAAATATTGAAAATTTGATTATTCATAAATTTGGTTAGTATTGCCTCTAGGAATTTCTTGGTCCTCCATTGTGACTCTGTGGTCAGTTTCTGGTCGAAGTTATGCTAGAGGACCAAGAGATTCCTAGACATGATGATGATAATAATAATAATTATTATTGTTATTATTATTTTATTTCTTACGCGCCTTCTCTAGGAATTTCTGGATCCTCTGGAACAAATCTGTGGTCAGTGTCCATCAAAAGTTGACCCTAGAGTTGAATTGGAGGACCCTGAGACTCCTGGAGAGGCCTTCTTTCCAGGTTTTCCTACTTTTACAAGGGTCTTACAACCCTAATTCAAAAAATATGGAGAGGTGACTGTACTTCTGCTTTTTATTTTCTTTATTAGAGATCAATAATATTTTTAAAACTAAACATTTCCTTGATGAGCATAAAATAAATGCTGAAAAAATAATTTAAAATTTGAAAAAAAAATGCTTACATATGTGAATATGTCACATTGGCATTCCCACCATAACAAGTTTTAATCCAGATGTAGTCAGACTTATTGAAATCAGTTGGCCTTAAAGTAATCATGATCAACATATTCCACTGATTTCAGTGAATCTGCTTGAAGTAAAGTTGAATTGGTCCTATAAAATACTGGAGCTGGCAATCGATTTGGAGTTGTAATATTCATCTGCATCTCTCATATACTAACCTCTCCTATGGCTGCTTGGTGGCAGAGCACTTTAAAGACTGTGTTTTAAAAGGCTTTTGCTTCTCGATGTTCTGTATCTCGTACATTTGGAGAGGGGGTATTTGTTTTTGCATGTTTCAGCTTGAACACATCATTTTCAAAGAATAGAAATGCAGTGAGAATGCATTTTTCCCTTTTAAAGCGATGTGATCATGCTGGAATAATGGCTGGGGCCTCAATAAAGGCACCAATGCCCTCCGATCTTTGAAGCAAAGCAGAGTCAGTCCTGGCTGACTGTATTTCAGAGGAAAGAACTAACAAAACCATCTCTGAAGATTCCTCTGAAATGCATGAGATCGCTGTAAAGTGGACAGGCGAGATAAAGGAACATATGCACAAGAATTCATGGCCAAATAAGGAGACACTTAGCTGAGAGCAACAGTTGAGGAAGTTCTCAGGAAAAGGAGCAGCTGACTCAGGAACATAACTCAAAATGTTGTAAAACATCTGCATTGAGATCTTGGCCTCACATTCATTGTTCTTCACTTTCGTGCTTTTTTTTGGACCAAGACCGTGCAAAACATCTTGCAGGGTCTACTTATATGAGATGCTCAGTTGCACTGAACTAAATTCTAGGGTTTGTGTTTCCTTGATACAAAATGCAACTGCAGAAGCTTTGGAATATAATAGACCAGTGCCACTGAAACCATTGGTATGTGAACCAAAGCAAGTCCCCAAACCACAGGTTGTCTGGAATTGAGAGTTTCCAGGAATGGAAGACCCAGTGGGCACCAATATGGCCCCAATTCCTGGCACAGTGGGAAAAAAGCAATTGGCAGCTGCATCAGGGAGCTTGAGGTGCACTGAGAAGAAAGAGAGAGGGGTAGGGCAGAATGATTTTTAACCATTGAACTTTACTGTTATATTTTTCCCTTCTTCATCTCTGAAGCAGTCAAGAAAGATTAGTTCAGAGTCAGTCCAGGGTCAAATCAACAGTCAGTAACCAATGCCAAGGGATAAGCAAGAGAGTAGACAATGAGTCGTTCCAAAATTTATAGGCCAAGAAATCCTAAACAATGTCCAAAGTAGAATCTGAAACCCAAAGTCCTAAATACAGTCCCATCACACAATGTCTCGAGATCACAGCTCCAACAAAGACGTTGCTACCAGCAACTGACTGCACCAAACCCCAGCTATTTATGCTGGTTTTGCAGCTGTTCCCAATTACTGGCCCTCTTTTCTGCCAAGCGGCTGGACCTACACACTTATATTCCTTCTCTCTGCAGCTCATTGCCCTCCAGCTTAGGAGCCTGCTCCTGCTCTGTAGCCTGAGAAGTGGTGAGTTCTGCACTCTCCAGCTGAATGTGCTCCTGCTCTGTGTTTGACACAGATGCTGGAAGAGGCAGTCCCTCTATCAGGGCTGGCCATGACATTCACTGTCATTTCCCCACAAGAACTTCTGTCATGTTTAACCTTGAAAACGAAGGGTAATTTCCTATACCTTTTCACTCACCATCAAATAGTCAAAATTTTTACCAGAAGAACAGTCATAGAATCCTAGAATCCTAGAAGTGGAAGAGATCTTGCCAAGAAGCAGGAAAATTGCATTCAAAACACCCCCGAAAGATGGCCATCCAGCCTCTGTTTAAAAGCCTCCAAAGAAGGAGCCTCCACCACACTCCAGGGCAGAGAGTTCCACGGCTGAACAGCTCTCTCACACAGTCAATAAGTTTTTCCTAATGTTCAGGTGGAATCTCCTTTCCTGTCATTTGAAGTCATTGCTTCATTGTGTCCTAGTCTCCTCTGCAGCCGAAAACAAGCTTGCTCCCTCCTCCCTATGACTTCCTATCACATAATGTCAACCCAGACATTACACACATTAAGTTCTGCTTTAGTTTACAGATCCCAAAGTAGCTTTTTATTCATTGTTTGGTTTTTCAACCATGGGAATAAAAACACATAGCTTCTGAAGGATAGCTCCTCTTTATTTTACCCTGCTCCAGAGTTCATAGCCGCAGAATATCAAAAAAGGGGATTATATGATAGGTTCTAATTTCCTATTTGAGGAGCCCTCTTCTTAGAAACTTCTGCTGCTTTCTAGTTATAGCTTGCCTAAGTTTCTCTATCACTTTGTCTGACTTCAGATTTTTTAGGAACCCATCAGACAAGGAACAACAGAATGGCTGTGCAGGACATTTAACTAGTGGCTGGGGTTACCAGAGTAAACATGAGTAAGCATTAAAGGTACCTCCTGTACCTTTAATGCTTGTTCAGAGAAAGGGAGTTCAGGAGGTTTTGCTTCGAACCTGATTGCTTGACAAACATCTCACCTGCTGAGATTCCCTCTTTTGCACAGCCATTAATGGCACAAGAATTTCTTCAGTTTCCCCTTTGGTATGCCTACTGGTAATCCTAGGAGCCATTATACGGAAAACACCCCGATTTAACAGTTTCTGCCATTTTCAGGAAGCCTGGAAGCATGCCATTGAGAAAGCCAAGCACATGCCTGACCCCTGGGCAGAATTTCACCTGGAGGAGATTGAAACCGAACATGCCACGCGTTACAGGTCTGTAGCTGGTTCTGATTCCAGTATTTATTTATTTATTTACAGTATTTATATTCCACTCTTCTCACCCAGAAGGGGACTCAAGGCGGATTGCAATGCACACATACACGACAAACATTCAATGCTGTTTTTAGGCGTACAAAACATACAGACAGATAAAGGTAATTCAGCATTTTTTTCCAACTTCCGCTCCTGGAGTTTGCTTGATTCTGACCACTATGATACCGAGCCTTTGATCATAGTGTTTCCTCCTTGCTCTTTGATCTCTAGCATTTTTATGGTGTCATAAATTAACCTCTCCACTTTAAGCAGTGCTTAATTTCTCTACTCACAGCTCAGCTCTTTTAAAATTGCTTAGGTGAACAGTAAGCTGGGCTATTAACAATTGGAAGCTCAAACCCGACTCGGGCTTCAAACTTGCCACCTTCCAGTCGGCAGTGATTTATTGCTGCTAGTGATTAACCAGCTGTTCTGTAGCCCGGCTAAATACAACGCTAAGTGTGTGGCGCTAAGTGACGCTAAGTATGTGCCTTTGGACTTAACAGGTATAGAATTCCATTCATATACGTTTTCTTTAAAAAAAAAACAAGCTGAGATTGATTGATTGATTCATTCATTCATTCATTCACTCACTCACTCTCTCACTCATTCATTCATTCATTCATTCATTCAGTTTATCCTGGTCTGGGATCCAAAGTAGTCTTGTAAAATATTTATTTTATGAAACATAAAAGAGCATCCAAACTGCAATGCTATTAAAAAGTATGTAAATTAAAAGCAGTTTAAAATACAATTAAAACATAACTGACAAAATGCAAGATAAGTCAATAGAGAGAGATTAAAATCCACCGTTTAGTTGGAGCTGGTCTTAGTGGTGCCGCAGGGGCAGAAATGAACAGGAAGTGATAGCAGGTTGCTGCAGACTTCTGATTGCTGTACAGACTGATTAAATGAAATGAGTGATAACCAGATGGCTTGTTTTAATTAGCAGTTTTGTTTATGACCTTTCTCTTCATGCCTGAATAGGGTTTTTTTCTAGCTTACTTGTTCTCCATGTTAGTAGTTGCTATGATACTTATTTATCGAATCAGGAGCAAACCAAATAGTTGTATTGTATTTTAAAGAAACACACACACAAAGTTTGCAAACTTGCCATTTTATTAAATGTCCTCTGACCAGTAGCTGGCCACTTGGAGTACCTCTGGTGTTACTGCAAGGAGGTCCTCCATTGTGCATGTGTCAGGGCTCAGGCTACATTGTAATAGGTGATCTGTGCTTTGCTCTTCTCCACGCTCTCATGTCGTAGACTCCACTTTGTAGCTCCATTTCTTAAGGTTGGCTCTGCATCTCATGGTGCCAGGGCTCAGTCTGTTCAGCTCCTTCCAAGTCACCCAGTTTCCTGTGTGTCCAAGAAGGAGTCTCTCATTGATTGAGGTTCTGGGTTTTAGCCTGCCACTTTTGGACTCTCGCTTGCTGAGGTGTTCCAGCGAGTGTCTCTGTAGATCTTAGAAACCTATTTATTGATTTAAGTCATTGGCGTGATGGCTGATATCCGAACAGGGGATGGGCCAGAAATGTCACTGTCTTGGTCCTTTCACTATTGGTTGCTACTCCCTGATGGATGCCAGGTGGTGTAATATTGTCTGAACAGTGTAATTTCTCCAGTGGTGTAGGGCGCAGACACCCCATGATAATGCGGCATGTCTAATTAAGAGGAGCATCTACTGTTTTAGTGTGGTGAGATGTGTTCCACACTGGGCATGCATACTCAGCAGAAGAGTAGCAAAGCGCAAGGGCAGATGTCTTCAATGTGTCTGGTTGTGAACCCAGGTTGTGCCAGTCAGCTTTCGTATGATATTCTAGTGCTCACTTTTTGCTTGATATTCAAGCAGTGCTTCTTGTAGGTCAGAACAGGTCCAGGGTAACTCCCAGGTATTTGGGTGGCGGTGAGCGGTGCAAGAATAAAGTGGGAATTGAATTGAAACTCGGTAAGAATAATAAGACATTTGAGACATGAAACACTTGCTTTCCTAATTACTCCGTTATGACTTAATTTGTACATGGACAGAAGCTTTCCAATAGGCAATGAAATCAAAAATCAAAAATATAAAGGATTATTTATTTATTTATATTTATTTACTTTGCTTATATACCGCTGTATCTCAAGCCCGAAGGCGACTCACAGCGGTTCACAAACAGTAAAAACAGTAGAAACAGCAGTGGTTCCATACAACATATAACAATTGACTTAACACATTATCCATAAATTACCAATAAGCAATTACAATGCACAATTATTACAAAAACTATCGTACCCAATCTTCTCATCATCCAAGCGTAGTCCAGGTTGG
>NW_026847771.1:94985036-95008363 GCF_025583915.1 Anolis sagrei ordinatus
TTTTTTTTCTCTCCCTCCCTCATTTTTTCCTCTGGCTTCAACATTTCAGAAATTTTGCTTTTGTACTCCAGATCGAGGAATCCACTGACTGGGCCTTTTTTTGGGAATTGTTGTCCAAAAAAATTAATTTTTCTCTGGAGTGAACACAGGTTAGATTTGGCCAGCTTTGTTCTTATCCTTGCTGCACTGTTGTTTTTAAAGAATTATATTCTGGCCATACTAAGTGGAGGAGCAAGTATACACATGTAACAAAAAATAAAATCTGTTTCAGGGATGGCACAGTTTGTGCCAAGCTCTGATGTAGAAGCTACATGTGCTCTTGCAACATTTTTAAGAACAGAATCTGTCGGCATTGCTCACATTTGGCAGTGCTTCACTTATAACTGATCTAGCAGCGCTGTTTCAGTTCAGCCTGTAGCTACCTGCACCTGTTTTGATGATAAATAAAAGCCTCCAGGGCAAAATAACCATGCAGTTACATGTTGTCTTGCCCTTTATGCTCTCCCGTGTACAGAAACAAACTGAGCATTCATCTCCAGAGAACATCTAGCGCATAGGGGTTTGTGATTATATGTGGGCTATAAAGGCCTAGTGCTCTTTAACTATGCACAATTATAGCACTATGATTCTAATATAAGTGCCATGGAATCCTGGGATCTGGAGTTTAGGGAGAGTATTTAGAATTTTGTGCCAGAGAGCAATAGGATCTCAATGAACTGCAAATCCCCTGATTCAGTTGAGTCCATCACAATATTTTCTTAATTGCCCACAATGCCCCTGATGTAACGTTGTGCATTTTAATGATCAGATTATGGTGTTTTACCTGTTTGACAGATATAATGCTGTGACTGGGGAGTGGATTGAGGATGGGGTTCTGATCAAAATGGCTTCACAGGTGAGGACAGACTTGTCTCTGACTCTTATCCTTAATTTTAATAACATATTAAAAAGTTGGCACAGTGGGTTAAACCCTCGTTCTGACCAAAAGGTTGGTGGTTTGAATCCGGGGAGTGGGGTGAGCCCCCATCTGTCAGCCCCAGCTGCTCATTCAGGGACATGAGAGAAACCTCACACAGGGTGGTAAACATCCGGCATCCCTTGGGCAATGATCTTGCAGATAGCCAGTTCTCTAACACCAGAAGCTACTTGCAGATTCTCAAGTTGCTCCTGATACTAATATGTGTGTGTGTGTGTTATTTTATTTCTTTTTCACCCTGTAAAGTGAATTCAACTGAGAACGAACAACTAACCTAAGTGCCCTCTTTTTTTAAAAAAAATAGTGTTATAAAATTGTTAATACAAAGAGAGATTGTAGATGTCGAGTAATTTTCCATTGGTTGATTTGCAGTGAACAGTCTGACCCCATATTCCATTCAATTCTGACTTCATTGGCATCAAATTTAACATTTCTGGTGAACCCTCTATAGACTTAGATGGATGGGTTTCAATTTGCTGATAGTACATGCAGGGATTTTCATTTCTACATAAGCTTCAGATGAATAATGACCTCTGTATTGCTTTCCAGCCTTTTGGCCGTGGAGCCATGCGGGAATGCTTCAGAACGTAAGTGTTTCTATTGCTCCTTGTGATTTTCCTTTTGTTGTTGTTGTTGTTGTTGCAGAATGGGGAAATGTGGATCATTCTCCTTTAATATGTGAGTTCAGTTAGCATTAATTCAGTATTACACATGATCCATTAGAGCAGTGGTTCCCAACCTGAGGTCCATGGACCACCAGTGATCCCCAAGAACTAAAATATGGTCATACATTCTTGTTATGGAGGTTCCCTTGTACTTCCCTGCTCCCATGTTTACAGAGAGCACTATGTCCATTTTCTGCATCATATTTATTTTCTCCTTATAGGAAAAAGCTATCCAATTTTTTGCATACTCAGAACTGGAAAGGTGCCTTTAACTATGTGGCCAAGCGATACATCGAAACAGTGAACAGGGATGTCTACTTTGAGGACGTGAGACTCCAAATGGAGGCCAAGTTGTGGGGAGAAGAGTATAACCGGCACAAGCCCCCCAAACAGGTATCTTTTACAAGAGAAAAAGTAAAATAATAAGGATCTGAAAGAAGGACACTCCCTAGAGTTTGCAATGCAGTTTCTCTGGGATTATTTATGTAAATTTCTTAAAGATATTTATGTATTTATTTACGACATTTCTACCCTGCCTTTCTCACCCCAGAGAGGACTCAAGGATTTAAAGAAACTATCAATTACTTTACTACAGATAAATCCATAAATGTTTTAAAGGAAAATTGTAAATGTTTTGGTTGAATGAACCATGTGTTCTCTCCTTTCTATTCCTGCTTGACTCTGGGAGATTTTAATAAATGTCCCATGATAGTGGCCCGTGGGTTAAGGAAACCTTCCTAAACACATATATTTTATTTTTGGCCAGAGTTTACCTTACCTAATTCCTGTTTGGGTCCAATGAGATAAGTTTCCTTTGTTACATCTTTCTAACTTGCTTCCTTTTTCTAGGTGGACATTGTCCAAACCTGCATCATTGAAATGAAGAACAGACCTGGCAAACCTCTGTTTCACTTGGAACATTACATTGAAGGCAAATACATCAAATACAACTCAAACTCAGGATTCGTACGCGATGACAACATCCGCCTCACCCCACAGGTGAGTCTTTCCTGGTGACAGTGAGTTAGTAGCCCAGTTGGCTAGTGTCTTGCGCTGGCTCTCAGATTGTTGGTCCAGGAGTAGATGACTGTCCATATTAGCCTGGGGTCAGGGTCAAGGGCAACAAAGAGAAATTGATCTCAGGTAATATCCTCCTGTCATTTTGCAAACAAGTGAAAACTTGGCTTTGGGAGCAAGCATTAGACCCAGCATAATTATCTGTGCAATACAGTTGGAGTTGCCCCTGGATTGATGAATATAATTATTTGATTATCTGGCTGTTGTTACATATGTTGTTTAATGTTGTTTTAATTGCTTTTACTGGTGGTTGTTGTTGTTTGGGCATGGAATAATGCCAATTATGTAAGCCGCCCTGAGTCCCCTTCAGAGTGAGAAGGGCAGGATATAAATGTCATAAATCTATATAAATAAAAATGTAATGTTCGTTCATGGGATTAACATAACTCAAAAACCACTGGGTGAATTGACACCAAATTTGGATACAGTACACCTATCAGGCCAACGAGTGACCATCACTCATAAAAACACTGAAAAACCCAGCGGAAGAGACTTAAAAAGTAAAAAATAAAAATACATTGCAATGCATGCACATAACCACATAAATACACATTTACACAAATATATACACACACAAAGCACATATACACAGACTAGACCACAGCGGCGCGTGGCAGGGGATGGCTAGTAAATAATAAATATCCTCACCCAAAAGATGGGTTGCTGAAACTGAATTGCAGTCTACAAGGCATGAGATTAAGAAGTGGCTTCTCTTCTCTCATGAGTGATGTACCTTGTGATTCCTTGCAGGCTTTTAGCCATTTCACGTTTGAACGCTCAGGGCACCAGCTTATCGTCGTCGACATCCAAGGTGTTGGAGACCTTTACACCGACCCTCAGATTCACACAGAGAGTGGAACCGACTTCGGGGATGGCAACCTTGGTAACTGCTGACATGTTACATCTTCACCATGATGCTCTGTTAGAGCAGGGGTGTCAAGCTCATTTTCACCATATCAGCCTTTTGGTTGCCTTCAAAGGGCTGTTTCTTGGAGTGGAAAAGCAGAAGAACTCACATATGCATAGAGGTTGATTTTTCAAGTTTTTTTTCCTCAAGAGAAAGTTCCCTCCAGTCAGGACTTGAAAGAACAAGAAAAAGGTTATTGTTACCTTAGGCACAAAGGTCATGAGCTTCAGACTGGAAATAATATTGGAAAGACCATGATCACTGTTTTTCCCCTTAGAATCATAGAACTGTTTATATGTATTAATTGTTTTATGATTTAATATGCTACATTTATGTTATGTGCATGAGGCAGCATTAAATTTTTGCCGTAGTTTGTAAAACTGTTCTTGAGTCCCCTTCAGGCTGAGAAAGACGGGGTATAAATAAAGTAAATAAATAAATAAATAATAGAGTTGGAAGAGACCACATGGGCCATCTAGTCCAACCCTTGCCATGCAGGAAAAGCACATTTGAAGCACCCCTCAAGGGCAGAGAGTTCCACTATTGGACAGCTCTTCTTACAGTCAGGAAGTTCTTGCTAATATTCAGGTGGAATCTCCTTTCATGTCATTTGAACCCGTGGCTCCATTGAGTCCTAGTCTCCAAAGCCACAGAAATAAGTCTGCTCCCCCTTCCTTGTGGCATCCATTTAAGCATGGCTATAATGGGAGCACCCCATGGCGCAGCAGGTTAAACAGCTGAGCTGCTGAACTTGCTGACGAAAAGGTTGGCGGTTTGAATCTGGGGAGTGGGATGAGCTTCTGCTGTTAGTTCCAGCGTCTGCCAACCTAGCAGTTCGAAAACATTCAAGTGTGAGTAGATAAATAGGTACTGCTCCAATGGGAAGGTAATGGCGCTCCATTCAGTCAAAAATATATCAGATACACCTGCGACTCTAAGATACACCCCATTTTTAGAGATGTTTAAATATAGGGGAGAAAATAGGGTTTTGCATTGAAGAAATACAGTAGTTGCATTCTTAGCAAGGTTACTCTGGGTACAAATGAACACCGACACCTGTCTAGCAAAATGCCCTTTGGTTTCTTTCTTGCTCCAACTTGCGGCTTGACTGACCATCATTTGGGACTTTGGTCAGTAGCTTACTTGGAAGCAGTGGCTGATGGAAAAAGCAGGTTGGCATTTCCTCACAAGTCCTCTTCTAGTGCTCCAGGCCAGTGGAGTGCTTTGACTATGTATTCCTGCATGATTGGGGGTTGGATTGGATGGCCCTTGTAACCCTTTCCAGTTTTATGATTCTAAAATGACAATAGTTGACTTACTAAATCCAGTGACTAGATAAACCTTCAACCAAGGAGCAGGATGGGCCTTAGGCACCAACTACTGTCCATGGATGCCAAAAATTAATAATAATAATAATAATAATAATAATAATAATAATACTTTTTATATTCCACCCTTCTCACCCCGAAGGGGACTCATGGAGGATCACAAGTACACATACACAGCAAACATTCAATGCCATTTGTAAGTACACAGACAGAACAGAAGAAGGTATTGTTTTGATCCCATGGATGGTTGGGCTCGAGTCCACAGGGGGTGCTGTTGCTCCATCCTCTATGACGAAGAGCCGTCAGACTTCCTCATTCCAGCATTTTCTGCTCTTTTTTTCTTTATGGTGTTGTAAAACACCTCCCCCACTTTAGTGGTACCTAACTTCTCTAATTACAGCTAAAGCTGTTTTCGAACTGCTTAGGTAAACAGTGAGCAGGGCTGACGGTCGGCCACTCACGCCGACCCAGAGGTTCAAACTTGCAACCTTTCGGTTGATAGATCTTATAGTTGCTGATGATTTGCCAGCTGTGCTAAACCTCCGGCCTGTATTAACACAGGGGTGGCCAAAGCATAATTTCCTGGTACAATATCCAAGAGCTTAAATATAGGTTAAATAGACAGACACTCCTTTTAACTTACTGTTTGCACACCACAGGCTGCATTGGGAACAATGTACAAATATTGATAACTCCATCTTTTCAGTCTTACAACATGCACATAAAGACATGCGATAAAGAGAAGCGGGTCAGGGGAAATATTTAATGAACGCCCCTCATAACATACATGTGAGCATCAGATTTTTGAATGATATGCAGTGCATTGAGTATATGTAGATGTTTCCATAAGAATAACCTGGCCACACACTTGCCAAGTATCCACCTTGCAGAAAAGTTTCTATGGACCTTTGATAAATAAAATAAAAGTAAGCAGGAAGCAGTAAGCCTTGGAGCAATGGTGCATGCAATGATTCTTGGGGCAGCAGCTTAGGCCTTTCAACAGATGATTGCTTTCAGAACTTCAGAAACTTTTGCCGAAGTTTCACATCTCCTGTCACAGTTCCCAGGTCTTTTTTAAGATTGGAAAAAACGACAGCGTTTTCTAATCTTCAAAAAGATCTGGGGACTGTGACAGTAACAGGAATATCTGAACAGATTCACAGGGAAGATTTAGGGCTTTCTCTGTCGAAACTGTGTCCTCACAGCTCCTTTTGATATCTCTCAGGTGTTCGGGGCATGGCCTTGTTCTTCCATTCTCATTCCTGCAACAAGATTTGCAAAAGCATGGGACTGACCCCGTTTGACCTCGCTGCCAAAGAGAAAGACGCCTTAGTTCAAAGTAATAAAAAGCTTGTAAGTGCTTTCTGCCTCTAGATCAGCATTTCTCAACCTGGGAGTCAGGACCCCTGGGAAGCAGTATTTTCTGTTGGTCATGGGGTTTCTGTGTGGGAAGTTTGGCCCAATTCTATCGTTGGTGGGGTTCAGAATGCTCTTTGATTGTAGGTGAACTATAAATCCCAGCAACTACAACTCCCAAATGACAAAATCATATATCTGATATACATCCTACATATCGGATATATGATTCATAACTGTAAAATTACAGTTATGAAGTAGCAACAAAATGAATGTGGAATGTCCAGGGTGGTAGAAAGAACTCTTGTCTGTTGAAAGTAAGTGTGAATGTTGCAATTGGCCACCTTGATTAGCACTGAATGTCCTTGCAGCTTTAAAGCCTGATTGGTTGCTGCCTAGGGGATCCTTTGTTCAAAAAAGAGGGAAATTCCAGAAAAGAATCAATTAGGGCTAGCTAACACCTCCCAACAAAGGATTGCCCCAGGCAGAAAGCAGCCAGGCTTTGAAGCTGCAAGGCCATTGAGTGCTAATCAAGGTGGCCAATTGCAACATTCACACTTGCCTCAAGCAGACGAGTTCTTTCTCCCACCCTGGACAATATTCCATAGATAAATAAGCCCCACTTGCCTAGTTTCCAACAGATCTCACAACCTCCGAGGATGCCTGCCATAGATGGGGGCAAAATATCAGGAGAGAATTATTCTGGTACATGACCACACAGCCTGGAAAACTCACAGCAACCCACAGCAACCCATAGTCTTTGAGTTCCAACATTTTATATGTTGTGGCCTTGAGCCAATGTATCCAACATTAACAGAATTAGAATTTAATTCTCACTTCCGCATTTCATAATACCAAAAATATGCTTCAAAAACTTCCACCCTTCCAGAGCAGACTATTTAGGACACAGAGAGATCACCAATTATGACATAAGGAACAAAATCTAGGAAAAATTCAGCATTGGATACTTAACATAGTGTTGTTTCAAACATCTGTATATTACATAATGGTTTATATAATGATGATGTGCAGCAATATTATGTAATAGATATAGAACGCTATTTGTTTTTCTTTTCACTCTTTGAACAAATGGTTTGTGAATTACTCTAGTTCTTCAATTCTAAGGCACATTTTTTCCAATATCAACATCTCTGCAATCACAGGTATATCTCGTGTGTTTTTGTTGGTGGTGGTGGTGGTACTGAAATTAGGGTGCATCTTACAATCAGTGGTGCCTTACAATTGAAGAAACACAGTATCATTCCCCACAAAATGGTGGGAAATATGAGATATGAATGGAACAAATACAGTCAACGTTGTATGTTCCTTTCTTTCTATTTGTCAAGGAATTTGCTCAGACTGTTGTGCGAGGCACAGAAGAGAAATGTGGCAGCAGCCGGGTCAGAACCATCTCCGGTAGCCGACCTCCTCTGCTTTTCCGATTGTCTGAAAACTCAGGGGATGAGAGCATGAGTGACATGGCCTTTGACTCCTGGCCTTCGTCTCCATCTTCGGCAACACCCCATAGCCACAAAAACGAGAACCTCCGTATGTTACCCTAAGATGTATATCTTTGCATTTTGTTCTCACATAATTCAATATTTGAAGAACTTTCTCCTTGATGGTCAAGATTATAAGTTAATTTCCAGTTTCCCCCCTGATTTGTCATAATTGCATATTTAAGTGATTTTTTTATTTCTGTAACATACTTGTTTTCTCCCCGGTGGTGCAATGTTTTCATATTGTATTTTAATATTGAGACAAATGTTTTTAATGTTTATGTATGCATGTAATGAATTCATGTTTATGTATGCATGTAATGAACTGGAAAATAGAGGGAGAAACCGTGGAGGCCGTGACAGACTTTGTATTTCTAGGTGCAAAGATTACTGCAGATGCAGACTGTGGCCAGGAAATCAGAAGACGCTTACTTCTTGGGAGGAGAGCAATGTCCAGTCTCGATAAAATAGTAAAGAGTAGAGACATCAGACTGGCAACAAAGATCCGCCTAGTCAAAGCCATGGTATTCCATGTAGTAACCTACGGATGTGAGAGCTGGACCTTAGGGAAGGCTGAGCGAAGGAAGATCGATGCTTTTGAGCTGTGGTGTTGGAGGAAAGTTCTGAGAGTGCCTTGGACTGCGAGAAGATCGAACCAGTCCATCCTCCAGGAAATAAAGCCCGACTGCTCACTGGAGGGAAAGATAGTAGAGGCAAAGATGAAGTACTTTGGCCACATCATGAGAAGAAAGGAAAACTTAGAGAAGACAATTATGCTGAGGAAAATGGTAGGAAAAAAGAAGATGGGCCGACCAAGGGCAAGAGGGATGAATGGCATCCTTGAAGTGATAGGCTTGATTCTGAAGGAGCTGGGGGTGGTAACGGCTGACAGGGAGCTCTGGCGTGGGCTGGTCCATGAGGTCACGAAGAGT
Organism: Anolis sagrei ordinatus; assembly: GCF_025583915.1. Taxonomy (NCBI): domain Eukaryota; kingdom Metazoa; phylum Chordata; class Lepidosauria; order Squamata; family Anolidae; genus Anolis; species Anolis sagrei. Next base: position 94,993,777 of record NW_026847771.1, read on the forward strand.
CGGAGACGACTGAACGAATGAACAACAACAATGAATTCATGTCCTGGCATTGATTGTTTGCCATATATATGCCGTGCTCCACCCTGAGTCCCCTTCAGGGTGAGAAGGGTGGAATATAAATGTTATCTATATAAATAAAAATGTAATGTTCGTTTGTGGGATTAACACAACTCAAAAAACCACTGGACGAATTGACACCAAATTTATACACAATACATCTCTCAGCCCAACAAGAGACCATCACTCCTAAAAACACTGGAAAACACAGCAGAAGGGACTTAAAAAGCCAAAACCAAAAAATTTACATTACAACAACACACACACACACACACATATATATATACACACACAAACACACACACACACATGCACACACACACACACAAAACACATACACAGAAAGAAGAAAGGAGAGAAGGAGGGAGAGAAGAAAGGAAAGAAAGAAAGGTAGAGAAGGAAGGAGGGAGAGAAGAAGGAGGGAAGGAGAGAAGGAAGGAAAGAAAGAAGGGTAGAGAGAAAGGAAGGAGGGAAAGAGAAAAAGGAAAGAAAGAAGGGTAGAGAAGGAAGGAGAGAAGGAGGGAGAGAATGAAATAAAAAAGTGAAAGAGGGAAGGAAGGAGAGAAGGAACAAAAGAGAGAAAGAGGGAAGGAGGGAAGGAAGGAAAGAGACAAGAAAGGATGGAACCAAAGAGCAAAGGAAATGAGAAAAGAAACAGAAGGAAGAAAGAAGAAGGGAAAGAAAAAGTGGGAAGGAAGGAAAGAGGGAGGGAGGGAAGGAAGGAAGGAGAGAAAGAGGGAGGGAAGGTTGGCCACAGCAACGTGTGGCGGGTATAGCTAGTAAATAAATAAAACCCTTGTGCCGACAGGACTGGTAACAGAAAGGTTGGCGGTTTGAATCTGGGGAGTGGGGTGAACTCCCATCTGTCAGCTGCAGCTTCCCATACAGGAATATGAGAGAAGCCTCCCACAGGATGGTAAAACATCCAGGCATCCCTTGGGCAACGTCCTTGAAGACGGCCAATTCTCTTACACCAGAAGTGACTTGGCAAAGAAAGACCTGTTTTCTAACAAATAAAATCTCTATATTACTCTCCTCTAGACTGGCCTGTATTCAATGAAGTTGACAACTTGGTTCATAATGATCATGAAGGCCTCGACAATCAAAGGGTAAGTGTTTCTCCAATAGTCAAGTTAAAAATGATTGTGTCCGTTGTGCTTTTTAGACATACACCTAATAATATAGAAAATATGTGGTGGGGTTACACAGATATATGAGGATTGCTTTTGTCCCCATGTCCCGCTTTCTGAAAACTTCCTCTCTTTGGATTTGATTGCGGCAATTTGGTGCTTAGGTGCACAAAAACAAACACATTTATGCCTCTTTTAGCCTAAAGTTCTCTACAGAAGCACTGAAAGGTAAAATCCCCTTATCTTAATCTTCACAATGTAAAGCACCATCAAACTCTCATACTCAAATAGTCTATTTTATCTGATCCAAAATATCTTAATCTCCAAAGAGGATTAATTGACGTCTACAGTGATATAGCTGTGAACAGGCGCCTTGATCTTCTACTACTTCTCTTCTCATTCCTTGCCCTAATTTAAACGTTCTAATATTTACATACTATTTTTTTTAAACTAACATCGTGACCTGGTGTGATGATTTCCATTGTTGGATCTTTTTTTTAAGGCAATAATGGGTAACCTGTGATTCTCCAGGTGTTACAGGATCAAACATCACATCATCCTTAACCTCATGTCATTTTTCCCTTTCTAGGAATGTGAAAATGGAGGTGACAGTGGATACCCAAGTGAAAAGAGGAGTGAACACGAAGACATGGATCACAAAGTAACATCTTCTATTGCTGTTTGAATATTCTTTTCTTCATTTATTTACAGCTTGTTGGTATTATTGAACATGAGCAGAATAAGTTGAGGGCGTCAGAAACCCCAGTGCTCCTTCAATTGTTTTAAAATTTAATTACATTTTGTATAATATTTAGTTAATAATAATAATAACAATACCATATATACTAGAGTATAAGATGAATTTTCCAGCTCTTTTTTTAAGCTGAAAAAGCCCCCTTCGGCTTATACTCAAGTCAAGGTTATTTATTATTTTACTCTGTTGTTATTATTATAACATTTATTATTTTACTCTATTTATTATTATTATTACATTTACATTATTTTACTCTATTATTATTACATTTATTATTTTACTCTATTATTATTTTATTTATTATTTTACCATTATGTATTATTGTTATTACATTTATTATTTTTCTCTTTATTATTATTGGAAGGATACGTGAGCACATTTACATTGAAGAAGGTTAGAATAATGGTTTAATCAGAGTTGGACAGTCTTACCTTAAATTAAATTTATTATTTTACTCTATTATTATTACATTTATTATTTTACTCTATTACTATTATTATTACATTTACATTATTTTACTCTATTATTTTATTACATTTATTATTTTACTCTATTATTACTGTTATTACATTTCCATTATTTTATTCTCTTATTATTTTTATTGTATTTATTATTTTACTCTTTTATTATTATTGGAAGGATGTGTAAGCACATTTACATTGAAGAAGGTTTAGAATAATGGTTTAATCAGAGTTGAACAGCCTTAACTTAAATTACAGTTTTATGTAAACATTCAAAAACATTTAACCTACTGATGCCTCAATTAATGTAATTTTACTGGTTTTATTAAATTTTGAAATTTACCAGTAGCTGCTGCATTTCCCACCCTTTTTTTGTAGTAAAATTGCATGCCTGGTCTACACTGACTATATAATTCAGTTCAAAGCAGCGAGTGCAGATGGGGCTTTAGAGGAAAGTGTATCAATAAATCCTCTCTCTAATGTGGAAATAAGAATACTGTCAGTCTCTTAAAATCCTGTGGTCAATTAACTGTTATGCTTTTAAATGTATTCATTGATTCAGCCTTGGTGATAATGTTTTGATGTGACTTGACATTGAAACAGAGGCATCACTCAATCCCGCCCCCCGCCTCCTAAGCTATTGACAAGAGCTTCTTGAAATAATGATCAACACAATTAATTTTGTTTTATTTTTTTATATTAATATAGGTGCAGTCCAACTGTAACCGAAGACATGAAAGTGATGAAGACAGTTTGGGCAGCTCTGCAAGGGTAAATAAGACAGAAACTCTCTGAAGATAATACCTGGCTTTGGTTGGTTTGCTCCCCATGCCTCCGATGTTACTCCTCCAACCCACATGTGCAGTATGATCCTTGTATCCATGGGCAATATGTTCCCATTCTTTGTGTAAATCCAAAAAGCACAGATAATATCAAGCCCTATTCAAATGAAGGGCTTCTGGCAATGCTGGAGGACCTAGAAAATGGCCAGCGAGCACATATTTTGGTAGGCATGGATCAACGAAACTGATCCCAGGGATACAGGGGCCGTACTGTATATTAAAAGCTATTTTTATTTCAGTTGCAGAATATTGTTTTTCATTACTTACATCTCGTTTTCTTTCACTTTTTAATTCCTTTCCTTCTCAATTAGAGAAACACTGTTGTAAATAAACTCTCTTCAACTACTAAAACCAGTCCATGGAGCAAACGGGTGAATCTGCATGAATCCCTTCATCATGTTCTTGGCTTTGTTTTCTCCCTGCCGATTGATTTGGCTTTTGCTGATTTCTGCTGCTGTTTCCATGGTTCGAATCCGTATTTTTCTAAAACACACCAAATCTTGGAATGTGCTACTATGTCTTGCTACTTTCTTTGAAGGGTGTAGGTATCAAGACAGCTTGAACCTATATATGGGTAATTCTAAATTCAGGCTATTACTTGGGCAACCACTGGCCATGTTGGTTGGGGCACTCTCAGAGTTTCAGACTTATCATATACACTCGAGTATAAGCCAACTCGAATATAAGCCAAGACAGCTAATTTTACTACAAAAAACTCGGAGAACGTATTGACTCGAGTATAAGCCAAAGGTGGGAAATGCAGCAGCTACTGGTAAATTTAAAAATAAAAATAGATAGTAAGAAAATTATATTAATTGAGGCATCAGTAGGTTAAATGTTTCTGAATATTTACATAAAATTGTAATTTAAGGTAAGACTGTCCAACTCTGATTAAACCATTATTCTAACCTTCTTCAATGTAAATGTGCTTACGTATCCTTCCAGTAATAATAGAGTAAAATAATAAATGTAATAATAAAAATAAAGTAAAATAATGTACATGTAATAATAGAGTAAAATAACATAAATGTAATAGTAATAATAAATAGAGTAAAATAATGTGAATTTAATAATAATAATAATAATAATAATAAATAGAGTAAAATAATAAATGTAATAATAGAGTAAAATAATGTGAATTCAATAATAATAATAATAATAATAATAATAATAATAATAAATAGAGTAAAATAAATGTAATAACGACAACAGAGTAAAATAATAAATAACCTTGACTGGAGTATAAGCTGAGGGGGGCTTTTCAACCTCATAAAAGGGCTGAAAAACTCAGCTTTAACTCAAGTATATATGGTATTTTCTAAATTCTTTTCAACGTGCCCAATCCTTTGCCCTTCCAATAGAGAACCTTTTAGATCTTTCGCTGCTCATCGAGAACCAGCACTGCCTGTTTTGCTAGCATTTTGCTGCCATCACAGTAAGTGCAACTAGGAGTTTTGTAGTTTTGTGCATGTGACTTAGTCTTCCCCAAATTGACTAGAAATTAATTGCTGTGGAGAATGAGCTACAGCATGAATGCGAAGTGGGTGGCCCTCCAGATATTTTAGAACTCCAACTTCCAACATTTTGTTCTATTGACTAGGCTGCTGGGACTTGCAATGTAACAAGTGGAAGTGGATTGCTGTGAGTTTTCCGGGCTGTATGACTATGTTAAGAAACATTCTCTCCTGACATTTCCTCTGGAACATGGCCATACAGCCTGGAAAATTCATAGCAACCCAGTGATTCCGGCCATGAAAGCCTTTGACAATACATTGAACATCTGGAAGGCCACACAGTTCCCATTTCTGAGTTACAGTGCAATTCTATAATTTGAGTTAATTGTGACCAATATTTGTGTAAGATTTCTGCCTGGTTGAGTTCTGTTTTAATTTATTCCTTTACACACATACGTTTTTGTGGGGAAATTACTGCTGCAGCTTGAGAAGGCTTTCTTGGCTCTGGATGGCAGTGTGGTCTTGATAAGAAGACACGCTTCTTTCTTTTCCTTTTACATTTCCAACTGACGTCAGCAGTGCCTTTGCCCTGTTTTAGGTCAGTGTGGAGAAGTGGAATCTCTTTAACGCGGCCAGAGTCCATATCCACAGACCCTCCTGTGTTGCGGTGGAAGTGCAGAGGCTCAACGCTTTGGAGCTGGAGAAGAAAATTGGGAAATCCATCCTTGGGAAGGTTTGAGCATCTCAGACTCTTGCTTCTGGCAGGTCCCAACTGGTATCTAATTTGGTGGCTCGCCCTCTGGAAAGAAGGAGGGAGCCATATGAAATGGCTTGCCTCTTTCTTTAAATAGGGCAAGGCTGGAAAGAAGTTAGCCGGTTGTCTACGCACCTCTGTCAACTGGGTCTTCAGCTGTAGCTTATGGTTTGCTAAGGAGCACTTTAGAAATCCTATACTACCATTATAACCACACACCAGTGGATCTCAAAGCGTCAAGGGACTGGAGGGTTTAGTTCTTAGAAAAGGAAAGAGGTTATAGCGTGTACTTACTTACTTAGGCGATCCCTCATTGGCTGAGTAGGATAGTCTTCCAGGATCAGTATTCTTATGGGTCCGTAGGTGCCTGTGGAGCCCTATTCTTGATCTGCATCTTCTTCCGCAGTGAGTGCATTGGTTTCCAGGTGGAAGGCAGTCTTGGTCGGGGTTGGCTTGATGCGCCTTCCTCTTGGCACGTTTCTCTCCTTCACCCTCCATTCGTGCCTCTTCAAATTCTGCAGCACTGCTGGTCACAGCTGACCCCCAGCTGGAGCGCTCAAGGGCCAGGGCTTCCCAGTTCTCAGTGTCTATGCCAGAGTTTTTAAGGTTGGCTTTGAGCCCATCTTTATAGTGTGTAAAAATAAGGAGAATAGAATATACTGGCAGGCCGGGCTCAGCACAAAAGGCTAAACCTGCTGTGCTGCAGAAAAATCCTGCCGATTAGAAGGTCAGCAGTTTGAACCCAGGTCGGGGTGAGCACCTGTCGTTAGCCCCAGCTCGCCTGCCTACCTAGCAGGTCAAAAGCAGAAATACAAGTAGATAAAATAGGTACCTCTTTTAGCGGGGAGGTAATAAAGGGGCCTTTAAGGACATTGATTGGAGGAAAGCTCCTCAACATGGAAGATGGAGCGACAGCAACCCTCTCCCCCGCCCCCCATGGCCAGTGTTAAGCACAGCCTCCAAGATGCCGGAAATAAAATGGGAAAACCCCAATTTTCCTAATTTCCAACAGACCTCACAACCTCTGACGATGCCTGCCATAGATACAGGAGAGAATGCTTCTAGAACATGGTCACACAGCCTGAAAAACCTACAACAACCCAAACATTCAATGCCAATTATACAATTAACAAGGACAGACAACACAAAGAGAGGGAAAGGCAGTTTATAAGCCTTTGACAATACATTGAATGTTTGCCCTATGTGTGTTCTGTAAAGTCGCTCTGAGTCCCCTTTGAGGTGAGAAGGGCGGGGTATAAATACTGTAAATAAATAAACATGTGCCCCCCCCCTTTACATATTGGAATAAGTTAATGAAGGAACAAAAGACATCTTGTGATACTGACATGGGTCTCAAGTTTGGGAGAAAATCAAGGTCTAAGTAAAAGTTAAAGGTTTCCCCTGACATTAAGTTTAGTCATATCTGACTGGGGAGTGGTGCTCATCTCCATTTCTAAGCCGAAGAGCCGGTATTGTCCATAGACACCTCCAAGGTCATGTGGCCGGCATGACTGCATGGAGTGCTGTACAAGTATAAGTAGAGTAACTAATAATAACAGCTCTTGTACCTTCATGCAAGATACACACAGGGCCTACTGCATGTCTAAACACTGCAAAAAAAGGTGCTAGATCCCATCTAATCCTGGGTGTTAAGCTGGGTCATCCTTGGTTAGTGTTTGGATTGAAGACTGCCAATGAATACCAAGTATTGTAGGTTAGATTTCAGAGATGAGAACTGTCAAAACCTGTATCTTAAATTTTGCTGTGAATCTACTTCTGTGCCTTGTAGTCTCGAGGGAAAGTGGTTTGTGTAAGAATTTCATGAAGCAAAGCCTAACAGCAGGTTGGGAACAGCAGCTTATGGTTTCCAAACTCTTTTAGTGGAAGATTTGGGTCCTAGCAGGGCTGGCTTGGGCTGATGGTAGTTGTAATATAAAATAATTGAAAGGCCATGCATTTCATGCTTTCCGTAGTGAAAAATCTACCTATTTTTGTTGTGGAATTGCTAAAACAGGTAGTGATCTGGATCAGCACCCACCCAAGAGCAGATATAAATAACAATGAAACACTTGTAGAGCTATGTTCATGCTTAGCCAGCAGGCTGATCTAACTTTTAATCATTCCGCCTCCAATTTCTTCCCTCTCCTCTTTCACACAGGTTCATTTGGCCATGGTTCGATACCATGAAGCTGGCCGTTTCTGCGGGAAGGACCAGGAATGGGACGAAGAGTCGGCAATTTTCCACCTGGAGCACGCAGCGGACTGCGGAGAGCTAGAAGCCATTGTGGGGCTCGGGCTCATGTTCTCTCAGCTGCCGCACCACATTCTCTCTGAGGTCACACTCAAGGTCAGCAAGGCAGCACCATAGTTGAACAAGACCAGCCGTGAATCCTTGCAACCTTTCTAGACTTCTTGTGTGAAAGCAGAGATATATAGCACATTTTTTCATGTTCACTTGGAAAACATAGCAAGGTGCCTTAGACCAAGGGAAGTAATAGTCGTCTGTGCTAGTCATGCCTGATCTGGAGCACTGCATTCAATTCTAGGAGATTACCCATGTCTTCTCAGTTGATTGGCAACAGCTTTCCAGAGTTTAACATTGAATTGTTTTCCAGACATACCTGGAGATGCAAGGATTGCTATGTATTCATTTACCACATTTATATACCGTCCTTCTCAGCCCAAAGGCGACTCAAGGCGGTTTAACAGAAAATACAGTTTAAAATATTCAGCATAAATATAAAACCATACAAAAACACTACCTCTGAGGATGCTTGCCATAGATGCAGGCGAAACGTCAGGAGAAAATGCCTCTAGAACATGGCCATATAGCCCGGAAAAACCTACAACAACCCAGTGATTCCGGCCATGAAAGCCTTCGACAATACATACAAAAACAATAAAACCAATAAAAACATAAATCCTCAGAGTCTCATTAGTGAATCATTATCCAATTGTTCACGCAAAGCATCTGTTCTTTCACTGTTCCCTTCCCACTAAAGGCATTTTGGGCATTTCTATTTAATGTGAAGTACAAATGGATTAACTAATGGATTTCTTAATATAGATAACACTCGTCCATTAATCCTACAAATGCAGCATCGTTTCCTGACCACTTCCTACCTGTATGTAACACGAGGCAGACTTTTCCTATTCTCTGATTTGTTTGTGGTCATTACAGAAAACATGGTCATTAAAATAGTTAAATTCTGTATTTCATCGTCTAATAGTTGCAACCCCCCACCCATTTTTGCAGGGGGAAATAGGGTGTGATTATTCAGCCATATTTAGATTCCTTTAATGAATACATGTGAGCACCCATAGATTTCACCAAGCACTTTACATGACTGAGATTGATTATTTGTTGTTTTATACCTGCAGTAATTGCTGTATTTATTGATTTTTACCAGCAGGTTTTGTGAAGTGAGATATTTTTATTGGCTGTTATTTTATGTTATTGTTTCTGCAGTTTTTATATTTTATGCGTTTGCACGTTTGAGTGCTTTTTAAACCGTCCCAAGTCCCTCTGGGAGATGGTGGTGGGGTATAAATAAAGTATTATTATTATTATTATTATTATTATTATTATTATTATTATTATTTAGTGTCAGCAGTGACTTGAGAAATTGCAAGACACTTCTAGTGTGAGAGAATTGGTCATCTGCAAGGACGTTGCCCAGGGGATGCTCGGATGTTTGATGTTTTATCATCCTTCTGGGAGGTTTCTCTCATGTCCCTGCATGGGGAGCTGGAGCTGACAAAGAGAGCTCAACCCGCTCTCCCCACATTCAAACCGCTGACCTGTTGGTCAGCAGTCCTGTCGGCACAAGGGTTTAACCCATTGCGCCAGTGGGGGCCCTGTTTATTATTGTTTATTATTGAATTGCTACTATTATGCAATGAAAACAAAAGACCAATCTTAGGTGCTTCTTTCACTGCGAAATTAATACGAAAGAATATGGAAGAAGGCAGTCTAGTGAACTAAAGGTGCAATTTGTGAACCGCTGTGAGTCGCCTTCGGGCTTGAGATACAGCGGTATATAAGCAAAGTAAATAATAAATAATAAATTATAATACAGAGAAAGGCAAAAGTTCCATTTTGCCTTTCCCAAAAGAGTGGTGCGACTAATATGTGATGAAATACAGTAATTTGGTCTGGGAAATTGTTACAGTTACAGTAGAAAAACTAGCTGTCCCAACCCCTGAGCCCTCTACAGCCTGAAGATTTTGGAATGGAGTCAGTTTAAAAACAGTGAAAAATTATAAAACAGAAGTAAGTAATGAGACCCAATAAAATATGTGGGCTTCTGACTGTTGTGGTGCTGTGGAAACCCACATGCCTCCATCAATGTATTATGCCACGAATGCCCTACTATCAGAGCTGGTCCTGCTTATGGCAGCTGGTATTTGCAGCAGAAATATCAAATTATGAAATGTTTGTTATTTTTGTGCCAGGAGAAAGACTCATCAGATTTTCTGCCTCTGCAGCCAAAATGACTTTACTGACTTTGACTCTGGTGATTTAATTAATTGTTGCTCTGCTTCACAGTAATCCAAATGGTTTTCTGCCAATTATCTCTTGAGAGCTGTGATTATCACAAACAATATTTTAGAGGGTCAAGATCCCAAACAATGATTTTTTTATATACTAGTTCAGCCTTTTCCTTCAGTCAGATTCAGTTCTTTTTCCTCCTTTTGTTTAGGACACCAAGGAAAATAGAATCAAAGGATTTGATTATTTATGCCGAGCAGCAGCAGCTGGAGACCGTCCTGCCATGATCCTTGTTGCAAGAGCATATGATACAGGCCTGAATCTTGCTCCTGACAGGTACTATGTTGTTAGGGATGCTTGCTGGCAATTCCTTGGTTAGCCAGTTGCATGAGTCTATGGTCCAGGTTGACCAATCAGTGTGTTTTAGTGAGAGTCAATGACAAGGCAGGGGGAGGGGAGGGGTGTCATATAGATAGAAATCTGTCCTGGGTTTTTTTAATGTGTTTCCCATTAAATACATAAAGCATCCCCTTCCTCCCAGCAGAGTATCTATGTTTTAGAGACAATTGGCAATAGACTTCTGCTGGAGTTGCTGTTGGAGTTGTTTTCTGAGAATCTGATGCTAAGTATATAGGAATATATTTGCCTTCATTAGAACAAATAGGAGCCCCCAGTGGCACAGCAGGTTAAACCGCTGAGCTGCTGAACTTGCTGACCGAAAGGTTAGCAATTTGAATCTGGGGGGTGAGGTGAGCTCCCGCTGTTAGCCCCAGCTTCTGCCAACCTAGCAGTTCGAAAACATGCAAATGTGAGTAGAGCAATAGGTACTGTTCCGGCGGGAAGGTAATGGCGCTCCATGCAGTCATGCTGACCTCATAACCTTGGGAGGTGTCTATGGACAATGCCGGCTCTTCGGTTTAGAAATGGAGATGAGCACCAAGCCCCAGAGTCAGACATGACTAGACTTAATGTCAGGGGAAACCTTTTAGAACAAATATGGTATTGCTCATCATAGGTATCCGGGGCTCACTCAATCATATATATTAATTAAATATCAGGGCTCAACAGCTTGCAAGCAGATGTGAACAAAAGTCTTCCCACAGGAATACTCCTGGAGTTTTTTCATATTTACCTTTTATTCTTGAATTACTCAGAGACCGAGATTGGAAGGAAGCCCTGCATTGGTACAATGCGGCATTGAACATGACCGATTACGACGAAGGAGGGGAATACGATGGAACGCAGGATGAGCCCCACTACCTCCTCCTGGCAAGAGAGGCAGAGATGCTGATGAGTGGAGGGTTTAACCTGGACAAAGATCCACAGAGATCAGGTATCGCGCCATGCTTCCTATTTTGTGGGGGTGTTCTGTCTTTTGCAGCAAAACCATCTAGTTGTCCTCTGGTAGCTGAAAGAGAGAAGCTATGTTTGGCATAAACTTTCAAGGAGTGCATCTCAGATTGCTTCATCTGAAAGATACCTAAAGTTTCCAGTTTTCAGGGCATTTAGTTTGTGAGTTCTGTGTGCCGGTGTGAGAAATCAGAAACTCCTGTAAGGTAAACAAACAGGCAGAGGGAGAAGAAAATGAGATTTAATTGATGTTCACCTTATCTGGTTGGTGTGACTGTGTTTTTCCTTTCCTTTGGAAGCTGGGGGGTCCCTGTTATCTTAGGGACCACCTCATTCCTTTTCTCATCCGTGGTCACCTCGATCCACCCAGGAAAATCTCCTCTACATACCGGGCCCTAGGGAGGTACACCTGGAAGCTACAAGGCGTAGAGCTTTTTCGACCTATGCTCCAATTCTGTGGAACTCATTGCCTCCATACATTAGAGCAATGTCGGAGTTGCGACCTTTTGTAAAGGCACTCAAGACTTGGCTGTTTGGTTGTGCATTTAAGTAATCAGATCTAATTTGCCAAATAGTCACTGTTGAATGTTTTTATGTTGAATGTTTCTATATTGTGTAAATGCTATTTTAGATTGTAAGTCGCTCGGAGCACCTTGGTGGAGAGCGACTAATTAAGAAATAAGTGAAGTGAAGTGTTACCCTTTCCATCCAAAAAGATATTGAGAATGGCCATTTGTTGAGTGATTGGGCTGGCTTCACAGGGACTTAAGAGCGGTCATTTGTAGAGCAACTAAGAGGCCATTTTAGGCACAGGCAACAAGTACTGTAAACAGATTGTATTGTCAAAGGCTTTCATGGCCGGAATCACTGGGTTGTTGTAGGTTTTTTCGGGCTATATGGCCATGTTCTAGAGGCATTCTCTCCTGACGTTTCGCCTGCATCTATGGCAAGCATCCTCAGAGGTAGTGAGGTCTGTTGGAACTAGGAAAAGGGTTTATATATCTGTGGAATGACCAGGGTGAGACAAAGGACTCTTGTCTGCTGGAGCTAGGTGTGAATGTTTCAACTGCCCATCTTGATTAGCATGCAATGGCCTGACTGTGCCTGGAACAAACTTTTGTTGAGAGGTGATTAGATGTCCCTGCTGTGTTTCCTCTCTGTTGTTTTGCTGTTGCAATTTTAGAGTTTTTTTAATACTGGTAGCCAGATTTTGTTCATTTTCATGGTTTCTTCCTTTCTGTTGAAATTGTCCACATGCTTGTGTATTTCAATGGCTTCTCTGTGTAGTCTGACATGGTGGTTGTGAGAGTGGTCCAGCATTTTTGTGTTCTCAAATAAAATGCTGTGTCCAGGTTGGTTCATCAGGTGCTCTGCTATGGCTGATTTCTCTACTCCAACCATAGGGGCCAGCATACGTAGGGATCACCAAACAGAGCATTGCCCAAATATGAATCAAGAAACATGACTAGTTCAACCAGAGAAGACAGCCATAGCAGAGCACTTGATGAACCAACCTGGACACAGCATATTATTTGGGAACACAGAAATACTGGACCACTCTAACCACCACCACGTCAGACTACACAGAGAAGCCGTTGAAATCCAAGTATGTGGACAATTCAACAGAAAGAGGAAAACCTGAAAGTAACAATTTGGCTACCATTTTTTTAAAAAAAAAACAACTCTAAAGTGAGGACAGTAAATAAAGAACAACACTCAGAAAACAGGGAATTCCAGACAGGACACAATCAGGGCCAGCTAACACCTCCCAGCAAAAGATTCCCCCAGGCAGGAAGCAGCTAGGCTTTGAAAGTGCAAGGCTATTCAATGCTAAGCAAGTTGGCTTAAGCGGCGGAGGGTGAAAAGGAAGGGTTCTGAGACTCTCAAGAGATTGTGGGAGCTGAAGTCCAAAACATCTGGAGGGATGAAGTTTGCCCATGTCTGGTCTAGGACCCCATTTTCTCTGGTTGGGGATGATGGGAGCTGTAGCAACTTGTGCTGCATCTATAGGAGAAGAAAGTGTCTTGCCTTCGCTCTCTCAGTGTGGTTCTTCCCTTCCGTTGTTCCAGGTGAGCTGTACACCGAAGCTGCTGAAGCTGCCATGCAAGCCATGAAGGGCCGCCTGGCCAACCAATATTACCAGAAAGCGGAAGAAGCCTGGGCCATGATGGAAGAGTGACACTTGAAAAGAGGCTGTTTACTTGTATATATAGCTCAGATAGATATTTTTAAAAACTTATTTTGTTTGGGGCAAAGGGGGTTGTGACGGGGGGGAGGGGGGGGAGAGAGAAAATAATCTTTTGTATGTGTTGTTAACTTGTGTTTTTCATATGACGATTTTTCTAACTCTTTCAACTGAAAGACAAACAGAAATGGCAAGCTGTACTGTTAATGGCATTTCAGAGATGCAGTCTTAACCGATCCTTTTGTAAAAATTGTCCAACCAGGGAAATCAATATCTTCACTCGGAAGAAAAAAAATGTGTACATTGCATCTTCATGGCAAATTACATCTCTGTTTTCCATCCCGGCCTTGCTGTGTTACAAATGCAGATGTTCTGCATTATGCCTTTTGATACAAGTGCATGCAATGCTGTGAGGATTTACTTGTCCAGTAGACGGCACAGCATGAGAGATGTGGATGTGAGGCTAGAGAAGGGGACCCTCTGTCCCCACAATTATTACATCTGTGGACAGCTGTCTGGAAATAGGAACACTTTTTTCCTTTTTCTTTGTATTAGCTTCATTTTTCACCCTTCCTCCAAGAAGCTCCCAGTAAATATATAGCTCTAGTGCTCTCATAATAATAATAATAATAATAATAATAATAATAATAATAATAATAATAATAATAATAATTTCTATACCGCCCTTTCTCCCCAAGGGGGACTCAGGGCGGTTTACACATAACAAGGCAGACATTCAATGCCTAAAAGAGTACAAAATATATCAAAAACTTATCAAAATACATGATAAGAGCACAATAATAACAACAGTGAGTTTACCACAAAGGATTTAAGCATTGAGATAAAAATATAACAGAATAGTTAATAATACTGCACAGTCTCGCTTATCCAACATAAACGGGCTGGCAGAACTTTGGATAAACGAAAATGTTGGATAGTAGAGAGGGATTAAGGAAAAGCCTATTAAATGTCAAATTACATTATGATTTTACAAATTAAGCACCAAAACATCATGTTTTACAACAGATCAACAGAAAAAGCAGTTCAATACACGCCAATGTTATGTAGTAATTATTGTATTTACGAATTTAGCACCAAAAGATTGTAA
>NW_026847771.1:95013692-95041724 GCF_025583915.1 Anolis sagrei ordinatus
TGTTATTATTATTATTATTATTATTATTATTATTAATAGTATTAATAGAGGTGGAAGGGGACTTTGCCTCGGCTGCGTTGTCCGCTCGCTGCTTTCACCAGTGCAGGCCTCTGCAAGCCGAGGCAAAGGAGGAGAATCTCCCCTCGCAGCAGCCTGCCTGCCTGTCTGACTTCCAGGGCTCGACTGGCCTCCAGGAGCAGCGAGGCGAGGGGCCAGGCGCTCCGTTGGCCCCAATTGCGCCCAGGAAGGAGGGAGGCAGCGTGAGGAAGGCTGCCCTCCGGACTCCTTCCTCTCGCTGCCTCTTTCCTCACTGGGCCCAACTGGGACCCAACGGAGCGCCTGGAGGCCAGAGTCAAGCCTCGCCAGGAGCAGCAGGGGCGAGCACGCTCAGATTCTCCTCCGCTGCCTCGGCTGTGTCCTCTGCTCGCCACTTCACGTGGCTGAAATGGAGGTGGTCTCGCCAGAAGCGGCAGCGGGTGCGCTGGCAAGCCACTTCACCTGAAGACGAAGTCAGGGCTCGCCTGCAGGCTCCGCTGCCGCTGTTATACATCATCGTCCTCTGATATCCGGAAGACAAGACGACCCCCAACTTTTCAAAGGGTTTTCAAGGTTTAAAAAGTCGTCGTATAGCCCGATTTTTACGGTAATTCTTTAAAAAGAACAGTGCAGCAAGGATAAGAACAAAGCTGACCAAATCTAACCTGTGTTCACTCCAGAGAAAATTAATTTTTGGATGACAATTCCCAAAAAAGGCCCAGCCAGTGGATTCTTCTGAGGATGCCTGCCATCTATGTGGGTGAAACATCAGGAGAGACTGCTTCTGGAGATTGTGTTGTTGAAGACTTTCATGGTCGGAATTACTGGGTTGCTGTGAGTTTGCTAGGCTGTATGGCTATGTTCCAGAAGCATTCTCTCCTGGTGTTTCACCCACATCGATGGCAGGCATCCTCAGAAGTTGTGAGGTCTATTGGGAACTAGGCAAGTGGGGTTTAGTTATCTGTGGAGTGTCCAGGGTGGGAGAAAGAACTCTTATCTGTTGGAGGCAAGTGTGAATGTTGCAATTAATCACCTTGTTTAGTATTGAATAGCCTTGCAGCTTCAAAACTTGGCTGCTTCCTGCCTGGGGAAATCTTTTGTTGGGAGGTGATTAGCTGGCCCTTATTGTTTCTTGTCTGGAATTCCCGTTTTTGAGTATTGATCTTTATTTACTGTCCTGATTTTAGATTTGTTTTAAATAGTGGTAGCCACTATTTAAAATAGTGGTAGCTCCATGGTGGCCTCATGACCTTGGAGGTGTCTACGGACAACGCCGGCTCTTAGAAACTGAGATGGGCACCACCTCACAGAGTTGGACACAACTAGACTTAACATCAGGGGAAAACCTTTACCTTTACCTAGCCAGATTTTGTTCATTTTCATGGTTTTGTCCTTTCTGTTGAAATTGTCCACATGCTTCTGGATTTCAATACATTGAAAACTGTAATATCAGTCTACTGTCAAGGATGATATTCTATTCCAGTGGGCACAAGCTCTGTTACATTAGTAATTACTGTCATTGTCTGGAAGTTGTCAAAAGTTTGATCTCAACAATGTGTTGTGAAACATCAGAGTGAATGTCTTGATCTCCCACTGTGTAGCTGGTTGTGAAAGAGTGTCATCCAAAAAGTGCAGCATTGCTATGCTAGTGAGATCTAATGCTATAGTGGTGGTGAACATAGTCTTGAACTTGGCCATAGTTTGGTCTATCTATTTTCCTACCCCACAGTGGCACTTTCGGGTTAAATGAATGCTCAGGTGATGGCAAAGGGGGCTCTCATGTACTTACAAAATATCATAAGCAGAAGACTAGCTGGTCAAATTTCACACTACATACACACGTCACATCTACATACACTGGATAGGGATGAGTGACGCAAGTCCGCATTTTAGGGTTGCGCCCAACTCAGACGTCTGTATTCTGTCAGTGTTCCTGATGGTCTTTGCTGAGATTTACATTCTGGTCGTGCTTGGCAGAGAGATACGTACGTGTGAGTGAAGGGAAAACTGCTTAGAGAGCAGCACAGCCTGTTACCAAGAGGTCAAACTATTAATAGCTTTGAATTAAAATATTCCCGAAGAACTTTTGTACTAATTAGATTAAGCCTAAAGTATACTGTGCTTTTTGTTTATCATTTGGGACAAAGGGGACAACAACAACAACAACAACAACAAAAAGACCTATTCAAAGTGTCCAAAACTAAGTAAGTAAAAGAGATGAGTACACATCTTTCCTTCCTCCCCATAAGCCACAAGAGCTTTTCTCAAACTGTCCATTTTTAAAATAATTGAGGAATATGAAGAAAAGATTCTCAGTGGTGACCCCAAAACTGTGGAACTTCTAAGAGACTTGGGTCTCTTTGATAACACACAATTTCACAACGTGATGCCACTTCAACTGCCACGGCTGTATCCGAAGTTGCCTTGGCATTTGTAATTTGGTGCAGAACTATAGTTTTCTTGTAGAAAATTGGAAGCCTCTCATGAAACTATTGCCTCTTACAAATGGAACCATGGGAGTTAAAGCAGAATCAAAGTGTTACAACTATACAGAGTGAAAGAGAACTCACAGTTTGGGTTCCTCCTCATGCATTCAGAACTGCCTTGAAGACTTCCCTCTTGAAGGTTATTTTTAACTGAGGAAGTAACTAACTTGGTGCTATAGAAGAGCTCCATGATATATTTTGTTAATGCTGCTCAGTTTTTCTTTCTTTACTTATATCATAACAACTTCTTTGTTGAGTTCCAGGGCCAAAGATGGGAAAACAGAAGAATGGCCTGCCTCAGGGGAGCGTGCTTGTTCCATCAATGTTAAACATTTACACAAATGACCAGCCACTGCCAGAAGGGACAGAGAGTTTAATCTATGTTGACGATCATGCCATCACCGCTCCAGCAGGCCTTCTCGGTGGTGGCTCCTCGGCTGTGGAACGCCCTTCCTACGGACATTACACTAGCACCATCTCTAATGGTATTCCGCAAAAAGGTGAAGACCTGGATGTTTGTGCAGGCGTTTGAGTAATTTAGTACAATCTGGTAATGGAACATAGGAATGGAACAATGGACGACGAATCTGGACTACGCTTGGATGATGAGAAGATTGGGTACGGTTGTTTTTTGTAATAATTGTGCATTGTAATTGCTTATTGGTAATTTATGGATAATGTGTTAAGTCAATTGTTATATGTTGTATGGAACCACTGCTGTTTCTACTGTTTTTACTGTTTGTGAACCGCTGTGAGTCGCCTTCGGGCTTGAGATACAGCGGTATATAAGCAAAGTAAATAAATAAATAAATAAATAATGGTTGAACCGAAGCTCTCTGAATCTCTAGGTGATCTTACTGCCTATTACAGGGGAAACCAGCTGATTCCCAAACCATCTAAAATGCAGACAAGTACTTTTCATCTTAAGAACAGACAAGCATTTGGAGCTCTGAGGATTACCTGGCAAGGAATTCCACTGGAGCATTGCAGCACACCCAAATACCTGGGAGTTACCCTGGATCGTTCTCTCACCTACAAGAAGCACTGCCTAAATATCAAGCAAAAAGTGGGCGCTAGAAACAATATCATACGAAAGCTGACTGGCACAACCTGGGGATCACAACCAGATACAGTGAAGACATCTGCCCTTGTGCTTTGCTACTCTGCTGCTGAGTATACATATCCAGTGTGGAACACATCTCACCACACTAAAACAGTAGATGCTCCTCTTAATTAGACATGCCGCATTATCATGGGGTGTCTGCGCCCTACACCACTGGAGAAATTACACTGTTCAGACAATATTACACCACCTGGCATCCATCAGGGAGTAGCAACCAATAGTGAAAGGACCAAGACAGTGACATTTCTGGCCCATCCCCTGTTCGGATATCAGCCATCACGCCAATGACTTAAATCAATAAATAGGTTTCTAAGATCTACAGAGACACTCGCTGGAACACCTCAGCAAGCGAGAGTCCAAAAGTGGCAGGCTAAAACCCAGAACCTCAATCAATGAGAGACTCCTTCTTGGACACACAGGAAACTGGGTGACTTGGAAGGAGCTGAACAGACTGAGCCCTGGCACCATGAGATGCAGAGCCAACCTTAAGAAATGGAGCTACAAAGTGGAGTCTACGACATGAGAGCGTGGAGAAGAGCAAAGCACAGATCACCTATTACAATGTAGCCTGAGCCCTGACACATGCACAATGGAGGACCTCCTTGCAGTAACACCAGAGGTACTCCAAGTGGCCAGCTACTGGTCAGAGGACATTTAATAAAATGGCAAGTTTGCAAACTTTGTGTGTGTGTTTCTTTAAAATACAATACAACTATTTGGTTTGCTCCTGATTCGATAAATAAGTATCATAGCAACTACTAACATGGAGAACAAGTAAGCTAGAAAAAAACCCTATTCAGGCATGAAGAGAAAGGTCATAAACAAAACTGCTAATTAAAACAAGCCATCTGGTTATCACTCATTTCATTTAATCAGTCTGTACAGCAATCAGAAGTCTGCAGCAACCTGCTATCACTTCCTGTTCATTTCTGCCCCTGCGGCACCACTAAGACCAGCTCCAACTAAACGGTGGATTTTAATCTCTCTCTATTGACTTATCTTGCATTTTGTCAGTTATGTTTTAATTGTATTTTAAACTGCTTTTAATTTACATACTTTTTAATAGCATTGCAGTTTGGATGCTCTTTTATGTTTCATAAAATAAATATTTTACAAGACTACTTTGGATCCCAGACCAGGATAAACTGAATGAATGAATGAATGAATGAATGAGTGAGAGAGTGAGTGAGTGAATGAATGAATGAATGAATCAATCAATCAATCTCAGCTTGTTTTTTTTTTAAAGAAAACGTATATGAATGGAATTCTATACCTGTTAAGTCCAAAGGCACATACTTAGCGTCACTTAGCGCCACACACTTAGCGTTGTATTTAGCCGGGCTACAGAACAGCTGGTTAATCACTAGCAGCAATAAATCACTGCCGACTGGAAGGTGGCAAGTTTGAAGCCCGAGTCGGGTTTGAGCTTCCAATTGTTAATAGCCCAGCTTACTGTTCACCTAAGCAATTTTAAAAGAGCTGAGCTGTGAGTAGAGAAATTAAGCACTGCTTAAAGTGGAGAGGTTAATTTATGACACCATAAAAATGCTAGAGATCAAAGAGCAAGGAGGAAACACTATGATCAAAGGCTCGGTATCATAGTGGTCAGAATCAAGCAAACTCCAGGAGCGGAAGTTGGAAAAAAATGCTGAATTACCTTTATCTGTCTGTATGTTTTGTACGCCTAAAAACAGCATTGAATGTTTGTCGTGTATGTGTGCATTGCAATCCGCCTTGAGTCCCCTTCTGGGTGAGAAGAGTGGAATATAAATACTGTAAATAAATAAATAAATACTGGAATCAGAACCAGCTACAGACCTGTAACGCGTGGCATGTTCGGTTTCAATCTCCTCCAGGTGAAATTCTGCCCAGGGGTCAGGCATGTGCTTGGCTTTCTCAATGGCATGCTTCCAGGCTTCCTGAAAATGGCAGAAACTGTTAAATCGGGGTGTTTTCCGTATAATGGCTCCTAGGATTACCAGTAGGCATACCAAAGGGGAAACTGAAGAAATTCTTGTGCCATTAATGGCTGTGCAAAAGAGGGAATCTCAGCAGGTGAGATGTTTGTCAAGCAATCAGGTTCGAAGCAAAACCTCCTGAACTCCCTTTCTCTGAACAAGCATTAAAGGTACAGGAGGTACCTTTAATGCTTACTCATGTTTACTCTGGTAACCCCAGCCACTAGTTAAATGTCCTGCACAGCCATTCTGTTGTTCCTTGTCTGATGGGTTCCTAAAAAATCTGAAGTCAGACAAAGTGATAGAGAAACTTAGGCAAGCTATAACTAGAAAGCAGCAGAAGTTTCTAAGAAGAGGGCTCCTCAAATAGGAAATTAGAACCTATCATATAATCCCCTTTTTTGATATTCTGCGGCTATGAACTCTGGAGCAGGGTAAAATAAAGAGGAGCTATCCTTCAGAAGCTATGTGTTTTTATTCCCATGGTTGAAAAACCAAACAATGAATAAAAAGCTACTTTGGGATCTGTAAACTAAAGCAGAACTTAATGTGTGTAATGTCTGGGTTGACATTATGTGATAGGAAGTCATAGGGAGGAGGGAGCAAGCTTGTTTTCGGCTGCAGAGGAGACTAGGACACAATGAAGCAATGACTTCAAATGACAGGAAAGGAGATTCCACCTGAACATTAGGAAAAACTTATTGACTGTGTGAGAGAGCTGTTCAGCCGTGGAACTCTCTGCCCTGGAGTGTGGTGGAGGCTCCTTCTTTGGAGGCTTTTAAACAGAGGCTGGATGGCCATCTTTCGGGGGTGTTTTGAATGCAATTTTCCTGCTTCTTGGCAAGATCTCTTCCACTTCTAGGATTCTAGGATTCTATGACTGTTCTTCTGGTAAAAATTTTGACTATTTGATGGTGAGTGAAAAGGTATAGGAAATTACCCTTCGTTTTCAAGGTTAAACATGACAGAAGTTCTTGTGGGGAAATGACAGTGAATGTCATGGCCAGCCCTGATAGAGGGACTGCCTCTTCCAGCATCTGTGTCAAACACAGAGCAGGAGCACATTCAGCTGGAGAGTGCAGAACTCACCACTTCTCAGGCTACAGAGCAGGAGCAGGCTCCTAAGCTGGAGGGCAATGAGCTGCAGAGAGAAGGAATATAAGTGTGTAGGTCCAGCCGCTTGGCAGAAAAGAGGGCCAGTAATTGGGAACAGCTGCAAAACCAGCATAAATAGCTGGGGTTTGGTGCAGTCAGTTGCTGGTAGCAACGTCTTTGTTGGAGCTGTGATCTCGAGACATTGTGTGATGGGACTGTATTTAGGACTTTGGGTTTCAGATTCTACTTTGGACATTGTTTAGGATTTCTTGGCCTATAAATTTTGGAACGACTCATTGTCTACTCTCTTGCTTATCCCTTGGCATTGGTTACTGACTGTTGATTTGACCCTGGACTGACTCTGAACTAATCTTTCTTGACTGCTTCAGAGATGAAGAAGGGAAAAATATAACAGTAAAGTTCAATGGTTAAAAATCATTCTGCCCTACCCCTCTCTCTTTCTTCTCAGTGCACCTCAAGCTCCCTGATGCAGCTGCCAATTGCTTTTTTCCCACTGTGCCAGGAATTGGGGCCATATTGGTGCCCACTGGGTCTTCCATTCCTGGAAACTCTCAATTCCAGACAACCTGTGGTTTGGGGACTTGCTTTGGTTCACATACCAATGGTTTCAGTGGCACTGGTCTATTATATTCCAAAGCTTCTGCAGTTGCATTTTGTATCAAGGAAACACAAACCCTAGAATTTAGTTCAGTGCAACTGAGCATCTCATATAAGTAGACCCTGCAAGATGTTTTGCACGGTCTTGGTCCAAAAAAAAGCACGAAAGTGAAGAACAATGAATGTGAGGCCAAGATCTCAATGCAGATGTTTTACAACATTTTGAGTTATGTTCCTGAGTCAGCTGCTCCTTTTCCTGAGAACTTCCTCAACTGTTGCTCTCAGCTAAGTGTCTCCTTATTTGGCCATGAATTCTTGTGCATATGTTCCTTTATCTCGCCTGTCCACTTTACAGCGATCTCATGCATTTCAGAGGAATCTTCAGAGATGGTTTTGTTAGTTCTTTCCTCTGAAATACAGTCAGCCAGGACTGACTCTGCTTTGCTTCAAAGATCGGAGGGCATTGGTGCCTTTATTGAGGCCCCAGCCATTATTCCAGCATGATCACATCGCTTTAAAAGGGAAAAATGCATTCTCACTGCATTTCTATTCTTTGAAAATGATGTGTTCAAGCTGAAACATGCAAAAACAAATACCCCCTCTCCAAATGTACGAGATACAGAACATCGAGAAGCAAAAGCCTTTTAAAACACAGTCTTTAAAGTGCTCTGCCACCAAGCAGCCATAGGAGAGGTTAGTATATGAGAGATGCAGATGAATATTACAACTCCAAATCGATTGCCAGCTCCAGTATTTTATAGGACCAATTCAACTTTACTTCAAGCAGATTCACTGAAATCAGTGGAATATGTTGATCATGATTACTTTAAGGCCAACTGATTTCAATAAGTCTGACTACATCTGGATTAAAACTTGTTATGGTGGGAATGCCAATGTGACATATTCACATATGTAAGCATTTTTTTTTCAAATTTTAAATTATTTTTTCAGCATTTATTTTATGCTCATCAAGGAAATGTTTAGTTTTAAAAATATTATTGATCTCTAATAAAGAAAATAAAAAGCAGAAGTACAGTCACCTCTCCATATTTTTTGAATTAGGGTTGTAAGACCCTTGTAAAAGTAGGAAAACCTGGAAAGAAGGCCTCTCCAGGAGTCTCAGGGTCCTCCAATTCAACTCTAGGGTCAACTTTTGATGGACACTGACCACAGATTTGTTCCAGAGGATCCAGAAATTCCTAGAGAAGGCGCGTAAGAAATAAAATAATAATAACAATAATAATTATTATTATTATCATCATCATGTCTAGGAATCTCTTGGTCCTCTAGCATAACTTCGACCAGAAACTGACCACAGAGTCACAATGGAGGACCAAGAAATTCCTAGAGGCAATACTAACCAAATTTATGAATAATCAAATTTTCAATATTTTGTCACATCTTAGTCAATGCTACTTCAAACTGGAGACAAATCATTGAAGGAGTTACTCCTATGTAGAAAATTTAAGACCACATTCTTTGCAAATTACCTCCAGTGACAATTGCACATGTGACATTTAATGTGAGGGTATGATTTTTTTATTATACTTGTAGCTGCAAATAAATGCCTATTTACCCAGAATTAATTGGACTGAGAAATAAAGGAGAAGGTTGCATTTAATCTCTCAGGGGCCTTCCATACAGCTCTATAACCCAGAATATCAAGGCAGAAAATCCCACAATATCTGCTTTGAACTGGGTTATCTGAGTCCACGCTGCCATATATTCCAGTTCAAAGCAGATAATATGGGATTTTATTCAGCTGTGTGGAAGAAGCCTTAGATTCACTGATCTGACATTCTCCTTTATTGATTTTGAGGGGCAAAATTAGGGTTACAACTTCATGAAATGGGAGATAATTTGCACAAATATCCACAAGAACATCATAAGAAATACTCTTGCATTGTTTTTGACCTACCAGGCTACGGTCAGCCACAGAGCCATGCTTAGAAAGCCGCTGAGTGCCATTCTAAAGGACATACATGAGAAACAATCAAGCAAAGCAAAAAAATGATCACGTAAACAGAATCACGCACGAACGTCACGCTGCAATGACATCACAAGAATCACTTTTCTCTACAAAATCCGCAATGCTGCACACAACTGTCCACATGGTTTTACCAAACAACTTTTATATCACAAGATTGGCTACTGAACAATATGCTTTCTCTTAGCAAAACAGATGTACTATGCACCCAGTTGGGCCAACACTTGATACATAATTTATTTAGGATCGACAAAGATCCTCTCCATTTCTCAGTCAAAAGAAATAATTATTGCTCAGATACAACTCTCAAATTCCACGCACAGCATGCTGCCTTTGACTCAATCTTTGCATTTCAACGATACAAGGAGTCATGGTTAATAGTATTACAATATTGATAATGATAGCCAACACACCTTGTGGTGCCTTGAATTTTAGACCTGTTCCTGGGATATTTGACCTGCCCTATCAACTTTAGTTTTTGGGATATAGAACATATGCCATATAAAAGCCCTAAATAAATAAATAAAAATAAGTAAAAGGTAAAGGTTTCCCCCTGATATTAAGTGTAGTCATGTCCAACTTTGAGGGATAGTGCTCATTTCCATTTCTAAGCCAAAGAGCTGGCATTGTCCGTAGACACCTCCAAGGTCATGTGGCCAGCATGATTGCATGGAGCGCCGTTAATCTCCCACTGATCCACTCACATTTGCATGTTTTCAAATTGCTAGGCTGACATAAGCTGGGGCTAACAGTGGGAGCTTATCCCGGTCTCTGGATTCGAACCTGCGACCTTTCAATCAGCAAGTTCAGCAGCACAGCGGTTTAACCCACTGCGCCACCGGAGGCCCCATGTGCCATACACCCATAGAAAAACATGATAACCATATCTATGAAACTAGATATGGTTGCCCAAATAACCGCAGGAATAGGCCTAAATACCAAGACACCAAGAAAAGAAATGTTTTTGGGTTGGGCTGTGTAATTAATTATAATTACTAACATTATAATTACAATAATATGGACACCCAGAACTCAATCTGGCTCTGAGAATGGTCCTGCTAGATGCCAGTGGATAGTACCATCAAATAGAACCCTCGAATTAGACAATTGATAAACCAAGGGGATGATATTAGTTGATGGTCATAGCAGGTCATTTTCAGGTGATGTGGATTGAACAGAGGGATAAACACTTCTACTTGTTTCTCAAAATGCTCCCTTGCTGATCTAGTCTATAAAAGGGGCACTGTATAGACAACAGAGAGAAGAAACACTATTTCCTTCAGTTGCCTAGTGTTTGTGCGCATTTCCCATGTCATGCTATCTACCAAGCATTATCTTTTCCACATGCAGCAGATATGCATGCTAAAGAAACTTGGTCAAAACATGAAAAGTAGACCAGAGGATTGTAACATGTCTAGGTAAACAGAACAGAGCTGTAATGTTCACTGCAATAGTTAGTATGAGAAAAGCTGCTCAGAAAGCATCAGCCTTGCATGCCATGCCAGTGTAAGTCAGAGAGGGTTAAGCCGAGATGGATGCTTACCTTGAAATGGAAAGAATTTCGAGGAGAAGCGCTGGATGAAAACTGCTCGTTTTTGACCAAGTTGCTGTAGTAATTGCTGACTTTGTCATTCCCTCCTTTGTTCAAGGAAGGGTCGTGATCATCTGTTATTGAGCAAATATAATAGTTATCTTCCTCCTCGCTATCAGCATCATGATAACTTCCAGGAACAGTCTTTGCTAACTTGGTGTTGTCGAGGCATTCGATGTGAAAGATAAGATCTTCCTCCGCCATGATGACAGAAGCGCCTTGCTCCCGTGAAGACCGAAGAAGCCAGTATTACAAATGGAAGAACCTAGCGGAGAGAAGTTGGGGAAAAAAATATTCAAATTATTTTGAGGATGGATTGCAGAGGACATGGCATGTGGATATGTGTTTACGCACCATATCCCTTCTGATCTTGCAAACTAAGCAGGATTAGCCCTGGTTAATAGTGTTAGGGAAAACAACCCAAAATAAATAGCAGAGCATCCCAAAACAAACAGGATACAAAAAGTTGAGCAACAGCTCACAGCTGGCAAAGTGTGAAAGGCTGTTGGTTGTGGCTGTAAAAAAAATTAAGAGGTTAGGAGGCGAACATGCAGAGTGCAATCTTAATAATCACAAAAGGTTTATCTATATAAATAAAAATGTCATGTTCATTTGTGGGATTAACATAACTCAAAAACCACTGGACTAATTGACACCAAATTTGGACACAACACACCTATCAGGTCAACAAGTGACCATCACTCATAAAAACACTGAAAAACGCAGCGAAAGAAACTTTAAAAGCCCCCCCAAAAATACATTACAAAGCATGCGCAAAACCACATATATACACATATACACAAATATATACACACACAAAACACATATACACAGACTGGACCACAGCAACGCATGGCAGGGGAGAGCTAGTTTACAATAATAAAGAACTAACTACATTTCTTCAAGGTAAAGAACTGGGTCTGCGCTACTCTAACACCTTTCTCTTCTCAGGTTTCAAAGAGAGGGAAAAACTCAATCTCTACATATTCCCTGACACACAAACAGAGAGAGATCTCAAAGCACACAGCACATACTCTCCATACTAAAGTGTAAGAAGACAGAAGTCAGATTCAAAAAGGCTTGCAGTAGAAGAGGACCAATTTAAAATAATCAATCAGAATGAGAGCAGAAACAGAGAGGAGAGAAAATTAGATATATTCAAACTGTCATACAGGAGACATGGGGGAAGGGAAGCCCTTAGTCTATACTAAACCAACTAACTGCTCCTCATTGAGGACTTGCGACTTGGGCAGTGTGGGGTTGAATTCCAACAAATAGTACAGGCAGTCCTGAGTTATGAACATTCTGTTTTAATGTTTGTATATTCATATATTTTAATTGTATATTAATGCTTTTATGTCAAGTTGCTTTGCGTCCCCTTTGGGAATTAAAGTGGGGTATAAATAATAATAATAATAATAATAATAATAATAATAATAATAATAATAAACATTCAACTTACATCTGACTTAAAGCTATGAACAGGGTTGAGACAACAGGAAGTGAGAGAAGGGAAATTCACTATTGAAAGAATTGTTATTGTGGGGAAAAGGTGTCTCCACTGAAGCTTGATCACCTATTCTTCATTCCAAAACATGCCACATTTTTCAAAATCCAATTCTCACAGGGACAAAAAGTGAAGTGAAATCTTCTGAACAGGGGCAGAGACAGCAAAACAAACACAAATCCACTACAAGTCGTAGTACATAAATCACAAAGGTAAATGTTTTTTTTTCAGCTTATATAATACAATATTGAACCTATAACCAACTTATATGATGCAGCATTGAGTAATATACAATGAACAAAAAGCTGTTGTTTATACAGTGATTTTACATCAGTAACAAAAGTAGAGACTTTCTTGCTGTAAAGCAAAACAAACACACCAGGGTGTTAACCCTACCCTATGCTATCCAAAGCTAATATATGTATATATTTTGCTCGAGTTATACTTGTTGAAAAGTACCTGTTTCAACTTACATACAAATTCAGCTTAAGAACAAACCTACAGAACCTATTTCGTTCGTAACCTTCCTGAGTTAGCATGTGATTCCACCTTTCTCTTCTTCCAGTTTTCCCTCTGTTCTCTGTGCCCTTTTGAAATGCAGGCTGGGAACCCGAGAGCGGCTCCAAGTGGAAAGAACACGTGTTTTGCATGCAAAAGATCCCAGGCCCAATTCCTGACATCTCTAAATAGAGTTGGCTGGGACCCCTGTCTGAAATGCCTGGGAGCCAACTAGCACTCGGTCAGTCACATAAAGGGAAAAGGAAGACTTCTATTTGCAGTAGATCAGTGTAATGGAGTTTCTAGTGGGCTGGAATATAACAGTTTGAGACATTCTACTAATGTAATGATACACAATCTACCAATTTAGATAACTCAAAGGCATCAGATCCCATCTGATCTTGGATGCTAAACAAGCTCAGTTAGTACTTGGATGAGACAATGCCAATGAATATCAGGTGTTGTGGATTGTAATTTGAAGGAAGGAACTTGCAAAACCGCCTCTAAGGAATCCTTGAGTATATACTAGAGTATAAGACAACCCGAATATAAGCCGAGGCACGTAATTTTACTACAAAAAAACTGGGAAAACGTATTGACTCGAGTATAATCTGATGGTGGGAAATGCAGCAGCTACTGGTAAATTTCAAAATAAAAATAGAAACCAATAAAATTACATTAATTGAGGCATCCGTAAGTTAAATGTTTCTGAATATTTACATAAAACTGTTATTTAAGATAAGACTGTCCAACTCTGATTATTCTAATCTTCTTCAATGTAAATGTGCTCACGTATCCTTCCAATAATAAGAGTCAAATAATTAATGTGATAATAATAGAGAAAAATAATAAATGTAATAATAATAGATTGAAATAATAATTGTAATAATAATATAATAAAATAATAAATGTCATAATAAAACAATAAATGAGTAAAACAATAAATGTAATAATAAAAATAATAGAGAAAAATAATACATGTAATAATAGACTAAAATAATAATAATAATAATATAATAATAATAATAATAATAATAATAATAATAATAATAATAGAGTAAAATAATAAATTCCCTCTCCAGCGGGAAGGTAGCGACGCTCCATGCAGTCATGCCAGCCACATAGCCTTGGAGGTGTCTACGGACAACTTTGGCATAGAAATGGAGATGAGCACCACACCCCAGAATCGTACATAACTGGACTTCATGTCAGGGGAATACCTTTAACTTTAAAATGATAAATAACCTTGACTCAAGTATAAGCTGAGGAGAGCTTTTTCAGCCTAAAAAAGGTCTGAAAAACTCAGCTTATACTCGTGGATATACGGTACATAAAATACTATTGTTCACAATCTTGGGAGCCTGGATGAGCTAACCACAAATTAAGGAATTATAGCTAGATACAAACAGACCTGCATAAGGTACAATACCTTCAATTCCTCACAAAAAATATATAGGAATCACATTTGTTTCATAAGCAAAGATTTATGACAGCCAAATATTTTACAGCCATGAAATAAAAGAAACAGACACACCCCATTAAATTATACTGTTGGGTTTTTTAAAGTTTGCGGTAACCATCCATTTGCATGGGAGAATTGTGACTTTGGAACAGTTGTGGTATTCAAAATCATTTCTTGTCTTAGGTACAGGCAGTCCCCATGTTATGAACAAGATACGTTCTCTAGGTTTGCTGAATTTGTTTGTAAGTCAGAACAGGTACTTTTTCAAAGTGTGACTCTAGACCAGTGGTTCTCAACCTTTCTAAAGCCGTGGCCCCTAAATAAAATTCCTCATGCTGTGGTGACCCCCAACCATATTTTCGTTGCTACTCATAACTGTAATTTTGCTACTGTTATGAATTGTAATGTAAATATCTGATATTCTGGATGTATTTTCATTGGTAGAAATAGAACATAATTAAAGCATAGTGATTAATCACAAAAACAATATGTTTGTGGGAGTATGGACAAGGGATGGTGGGATCTGCAGTACCTTCAGTTGGTTTACCTCTGACATCCACAGTCCACTGTGACTCCCACGAATTACAGACCTGGACCAAACTTGGCACACAGAACCCCAATAACCAACAAAAAATATGGAGGGGATTGGGAGGAATTGACAGTGATTTATGGAAGATGTACATCCGGAGAGCACTGTGAACCCAAATGACTATGGATCTGGACCAAACTTGGCACAAATATTCAGTATGCCCAAAATTGAACACTGGTGGAGTTTGGGAAAAATAGATCAAGACATTTGGGAGTTGCAGTTACTGGGGTGTATAGATCCCCTGCCATCGAAGAGCATTCTGAACTCCAACAATGAAATTGAACCAAACATGGCATACAGAACATCCAGGACAAACAGAAAACACTGGAGAGGCATGAGGAAAATAGACCTTGGCATTTGGGGGTTGCTGGAATGTATAGTTTCCCTGCCATCTAAGAGCATTCTGAACTCAAACAGAAATGGAATTAAACCAAACTTGGCATACAGAAATCCCATGCCTAACAGAAAATACCAAAGAGGTTTGGGGAAAATAGACCTTGGCTTTTGGGAGTTCTGGGGATATATAGTTTCCCTGCCATTAAAGAGCATTCTGAACTCAAACAGAAATGGAATTAAACCAAACTTGGCATACAGAAATCCCATGCCTAACAGAAGATACCAAAGAGGTTTGGGGAAAATAGACCTTGGCTTTTGGGAGTTCTGGGGATATATAGTTTCCCTGCCATTAAAGAGCATTCTGAACTCAAACAGAAATGGAATTAAACCAAACTTGGCATACAGAAATCCCATGCCTAACAGAAAATACCAAAGAGGTTTGGGGAAAATAGACCTTGGCTTTTGGGAGTTCTGGGGATATATAGTTTCCCTGCCATCAAAGAGCATTCTGAACTCAAACAGAAATGGAATTAAACCAAACTTGGCATACAGAAATCCCATGCCTAACAGAAAATACCAAAGAGGTTTGGGGAAAATAGACCTTGGCTTTTGGGAGTTCTGGGGATATATAGTTTCCCTGCCATCAAAGAGCATTCTGAACTCAAACAGAAATGGAATTAAACCAAACTTGGCATACAGAAATCCCATGCCTAACAGAAAATACCAAAGAGGTTTGGGGAAAATAGACCTTGGCTTTTGGGAGTTCTGGGGATATATAGTTTCCCTGCCATTAAAGAGCATTCTGAACTCAAACAGAAATGGAATTAAACCAAACTTGGCATACAGAAATCCCATGCCTAACAGAAAATACCAAAGAGGTTTGGGGAAAATAGACCTTGGCTTTTGGGAGTTCTGGGGATATATAGTTTCCCTGCCATCAAAGAGCATTCTGAACTCAAACAGAAATGGAATTAAACCAAACATGGCATACAGAACACCCAGGACAAACAGAAAACACTGGAGAGGCATGAGGAAAATAGACCTTGGCATTTTGGGAGTTCTGGGGATATATAGTTTCCCTGCCATTAAAGAGCATTCTGAACTCAAACAGAAATGGAATTAAACCAAACTTGGCATACAGAAATCCCATGCCTAACAGAAGATACCAAAGAGGTTTGGGGAAAATAGACCTTGGCTTTTGGGAGTTCTGGGGATATATAGTTTCCCTGCCATCAAAGAGCATTCTGAACTCAAACAGAAATGGAATTAAACCAAACTTGGCATACAGAAATCCCATGCCTAACAGAAAATACCAAAGAGGTTTGGGGAAAATAGACCTTGGCTTTTGGGAGTTCCGGGGATATATAGTTTCCCTGCCATCAAAGAGCATTCTGAACTCAAACAGCAATGGAATTAAACCAAACTTGGCATACAGAAATCCCATGCCTAACAGAAAATACCAAAGAGGTTTGGGGAAAATAGACCTTGGCTTTTGGGAGTTCTGGGGATATATAGTTTCCCTGCCATTAAAGAGCATTCTGAACTCAAACAGAAATGGAATTAAACCAAACTTGGCATTCAGCCTCAACAACAACAACAACAACAAAAACGAGCTGGGAGAGACCCCTTGGGCCATCTAGTCCAACTCCCTTCTGCCTTCATGCATGAAAAGCACAATCAAAGCACCCACGACAGATGACCACCCATAGATAATAATAACAAAAACAACAGATTTGGAAGGGACCTCTAAAGGCCATATAGTCCAACCTCCTTCATTCTACTTTCATGGAGGGAAAGCACAATCAAAGCACCCTTGACAGATGGCCATCCAGCCTTAATAGTACAACAACAACAACAACAACAATAATAATGAGAGTTTTCACCTCTTGGCCCAGGAAGTCAGGCAGACAGGAAGGCAGGCAGGCAGGTCGCTGAGCTGAGGTCCTCCTTCACTGCGCTCCGTTGGGGCCCAGCTGGGTCCAGGAAGGACAGAAGCAGCGTGAGGAAGGAGCCTGCTTCTTGCAAAGCTGCTTCAGCCCACATGGCTGCCTCCGGCCTCACAGCCAGCCGTGCTCCCAGGCAGGGCTTGGGCCCTGCAGGGAACGTTTTGGCCTACTGGTCCCTCCCTCGAGCCCGGCGGGAAGCACGAGGAGGCCAAATCCTGCTCCCAGGCAGGGCTTGGGCCCTGCCGGGAGCATTTTGGCCAGCTGGCGCTTCCCCCCAAGCCCGGCGGGAAGCGCGGGGAGGCCAAATCCCGCTCCCAGGCAGGGCTTGGGCCCTGCCGGGAGCATTTTGGCCAGCTGGCGCTTCCCGCCGGGCTCGGGGGGAAGTGCGAGGAGGCCAAGCCGTGCTCCCAGGCAGGCCCTGGGCCCTGCGGGGAGCATTTTGGCCTCCTCGCGCTTCCCGCCGGGCTCGGGGGGAGGCGCGGGAAACGTGAGCCATCCACCCTGTGGGGAGCCATTTTGATGAGGGGGCGGGGCCAACGGAGACTGCCTCGCGACCCCTCGAAAATGGCCAGGCGACCCCCCGGGGGTCGCGACCCCCAGGTTGAGAACCGCTGCTCTAAACTATCTATCGATCGATCTATCTATCTATAAACACACACACACACATATGCTTTGGAAGGGTTAAACCCCTTGTGGTGTTAATCTGTGCCCCTGTTCAGAAGATTTCACCTCACTTTTTTTTTTATTTGTGTCAGGAGCAACTTGAGAAACTGTAAGTTGCTCCTCGTGTGAGAAAATTGGCTGTCTGCAAGGATGTTGCCTAAGGGACGCCCGGATATTTTGACATTGTAGAAACAAGGATTGGAGATAAAGCTTCAGTGGAAACATCTTTTCCCCACGATCATTCTTTTGGGAGTTAATCTCCTCACTTCCTGTTGTCTCACCTCTGCTCTTAACTATAAGTCATCAAGTCAGATGTTTGTAATTCTGGAACTGCCTGTATGTGTCCAAAATCATCACTGCAAATAACAATAAACCCCCCATAAGTTTACAAACTCTTGGCATGCCTAGCTGATCAGGTACAACTAGATGGGAAAACCAAATCTGAGAGCTATTTTGTTCAAGATCAACTTGTCAATTTGGGGCAGTAGGAAAAAGGGGAGGGATGTTACCTTTTCCAGACCAGCTTCCAGTGGAAGAAGCTGAATGCAAACCTGCACGTTGCACAGATCTCTTTCCTAGGAAGTCTGCAGGAATCAAGTGGAGCAGAAAGCCATCTGTTCGACCAGAACAACCACCCTGTGAGTAGAAATACAGTATAGGCCGTTACCCCAGTGATGAGAACTAACCCCTCCAACACACTACTCAAGTCTTTCAGACTTGATTGTGTCTACCCCTCTCTAAAGAGGTCTTCCTTTTTTCATACTGACTTCTACTTATCTAAGTAATAATATCATTTCAAGGGAGTCATGTCTTCCCATGCTGTGTCAAAGTTATGATAGTCTTGGTTTAGGCTTGATCTACGCTACCATATAATCCAGATCATCTGCTTTGAACTGGATTATGAGGCTACACTGCCATATAATCCAATTCAAAGCTGATAATCTGATATCAGAAACTGGATTACATGGCAGTGTAGATTTTGCATTGGGTCCTTCCACATAGCCATATAACCCACAATATCAAGGCAGATAATCCACAATATCTGCTTTGAAATTGGTTATTTGAGTTGACACATGGGGCTGCCTTTGAAGACTGTTTGGAAGCTCCAAGTAGTTCAATGGGTCACAGCCAGATTCCTCACTGGAGCTGTATACAGGGAGCACACAACTCCATTACGTCAGCTCCACTAGCTGTCAGTTTGCCATCAGGCTCAATTCAAAGTGCTGGCTTTGGCCTATAAAGCCCTACACAGTTCTGGCCCAACTTACCTGTCTGAACGTATCTTCCTCTATGAGCCAGTTAGAGCGTTAAGATCTGCTGGGCAGGCCCTACTCTTGGTTCCACCACCTTCGCAGGCATGACTGGTAGGAACGAGAGACAGGTCCTTCTCAGTGGTAGCCCCTCGGCTATGGAACTCCCTTCCCAGTGACATAAGACTAGCCCCTCCCTCCTGGTCTTTATACACAAGTGTTCAGAGAATAGTGCAATATGGAATCCAACTTGAATGTAGCAGCTTGAATAAGGACTATGAGTAGGCACTATGTTTTTAAACTTATTGTATTTAAATGTTATAACTGTTTTATAATTCTAGATGTAATATTTGTTTATTTATATGTATAATGCGGCATTGAATTTTGTCATAATCTGTAAGCTGCTGTGGTTCCTTTTGGGGCAAGAAGAGTGGGGTATAAATATAGGAAACTAGCTGTCCCCTGCCACACATTGCTGTGGCCCAGTCTGTTGATCTGGAAAATAAAGTAACGAGAAAGTGTTAGTTTCTAATATGTTGTAATTTCTTTATGCTTGTGGGTAAACAGTATTTCTTGCTGTTTCTTTGTCAGTGTTGATGTGGAGAGTGTCTGGTTTGCCCACCCTGGAACATGCAACATATCATTGTCCTTCTTTAAGGGTCCCTTTCAAATCTATGATACTATATCTCTGTGTGTGAATCATATCTATCTATCTATCTATCTATCTATCTATCTATCTATCTATATCTATGGCTGGATGGCTCTTTGTCAGGAGGACTTTGATTACGTTTTCTTGCCCTGATGAAGGGAGTTGGATTGGATGGCCTTAAGTATTTTCTGTTGGTCATGGGGTTCTGTGTGGGAAGTTTGCCCCGATTCTGTCATTTGTGGGGTTCAGAATGCTCTTTGATTGTAGGTGAACTGTGAATCCCAGTGACTACAACTCCCAAATGTCAAGGTCTATTTCCCCCAAACTCCATCTGTGTTCATATTTGGGCGTATTGAGTGCTTGTGCCAAGTTTGGTCCAGATCCATCATTGTTTGAATCCACAGTGTTCTCTGGATGGAGGTGAACTACAATTCCAAAAGTGAAGGTCAATGCCCACCAAACCCCCTCAGTATTTTCCGTTGGTCATGGGAGTTCTGTGTACCAAGTTTGGTTCAATTCCATTGTTGGTGGAGTTCAGAATGCTCTTTGATTGTAGGTGAACTATAAATCCCAGCAACTACAACTCCCAAATGAAAAAAAAATCATAATTTTTTGAGTCATGGTCACTCCTTGTGTTGTGAGATGCTTTGTTGCCAAATTTGGTGTGATTTCGTTCATTGGTTCTTTTGTTTTTAAGGTACTCATTATGACCAGAGCATTTATATATATATAGATAGATAGCCACTCTGAGTCCACTTTGGGGTGAGAAGATATAGGAAATAAGTAAATAAATATATATATATATATAAATAAAACCCAGTTCAATGTGGATTTTATATAACTGTGTGGAAGAGGCCTTAGTCATCTTGGCTTTTAGAAAGAGTTCAGATTTTATTTGTTTTAGGATTTGTTTTATTGCCCTTTTAGCAGTCTTTGTTAAACTCTTTTCCAGCACCTCAATTCAAGTGAGTTGATTCTCTTCCTATCTTTCTTCACTGTCTGGTTTTCACAATCATAGATCAAAATGGAAAATGCGATGGCATGGACAATAGTTTTTTATTGCAGAGAAACTGCACCTGTCCTTAAAAAGAGCCTCAGCCAAAACCGCAAACTGAACACTTAATTCTCTGATAAATGACAGAAAGTCAATAAAAGTAAACAATGAGTAACCTTCTGTTCCGAGTGGAACACGTTCGCTTGTTTTTCTTCTTCCGTACCCAGCCACAAACTATGCAACTCATCACGAGAAAAGGCAGAAAATGAGAGTAAGAAAAGAAGCCACAGAAATGGCTATATGTTTATAGGTTACACACAAACCAATCTACACAAACATAGCAATTTGGGAAGCAACATTACAATCAGCCTGTACACATAAGCATATACTGTAACTTTACTTAGAAGTGAATGTGCATGTGGCACTTGTAACCATATTTACACTTGAATGCACATGCTTTTGTGCACAAAATACTGTTTAAGTTGGGAAAAGGTTGTGGGAATGAAGTTATTATCATCTGTATTCTCATACCTGAAGAAAACAGCTGTAAATGCAAAGTTAAAGGTTTCCTCTTGATATTATGTCTAGTTGTGTCCGACTCTGGGTGGTGGTGCTCATTTCCATTTCTAAGCTGAAGAGCAGGTGTTATCCGTAGACACCTCCAAGGTCATGTGGCCAGCATGACTGCATGGAGCATCGTTGCCTTCCTGAAGAAGCAGTATCTATTGATCTATTCACATTTGCATGTTTTCAAACTGCTAGGTTGGCAGAAGCTGGGGCTAATAGCAGGAGCTCACCCTACTCCCTGGATTTGAACCACCAACCTTTTGTTCAGTAAGTTCAGTGGTTTAACCTGCTGCGCCACCGGAGGTCCAAAGCAGCTGTAGAAATGTTATAATTTATATATATATATAAATGTAATGTTCACTTGTGGGATTAACATAACTCAAAAACCACTGGACGAAATGACACCAAATTTGGACACAATACACCTCTTAGGCCAACAAGTGACCATAACTCATAAAAACACTGAAAAACACAGCAGAAGAGACTTAAAAAGCCAAAAAAACAAAAAAATGCATTACAACACATGCGCAAAACCACATATACACACAAACACACATATATACACACACAAAACATATACACAGACTGGACCACAGCAGCATATGGCAGGGGACAGCTAGTAATATATAATTACAATATTTATACATGTATACCTCAGAATATGGCATCATGAAAGAGAAAAATCAAAGAATAAATTGATTTGAGCCATCCGCATTTAATTCAGGGTAAGTTAAGTGTCCAACTTCATGGCATGTCTTCAGTGAGAATCTGTGAGAATAATATCCTTTCACCTGACATTCGTTTTCTTCCTGCTGATAATTTTATTTATTTATTTTATCCAAAAAATTGATTTATATATGGAAATAATAATTGTGCATTGGATTTTGCAAAAATAGATTTCTTGCGACAATCATATGCAGAACAAATATATATTTGTATATATTTTGTATAGATTGTCATGTGAAAATAACACCAACAGGATTGAAAGTGACCTCCCTTTTCTGGGTTCCTGCCTTCTCTACTTTGCTCTATGCTCTCTCCGTTCCTCTCTGTGAGTGGGCTTTCCCTTTCTCCATTGTCACCAACTGACCACACCCTAGATGGTGATTTATTCAGTGAGATATACCAGAATGCACATACACAGCACACATGCGGATACAGTCTGTTCCACCCATGCATTTTGATGGCAGTCTCTGCAACTGAGAGCCTTTTCAAAATGGCATTCTCCTCTGCAAGAAATGCCAGGGCTCTCCTCCCAGGCCCATTCCCTGAAACAGAAGGTGAATTCGGTGCAGTCAGCAGAAGCAGCAGCATTGCTGAAACGGATCCAGCAGCCTTCCTCCAGGCCTTATCTCTGTGACAGCAAGCTGTTCTCTTCCCCAAGAACTCCCTGTACTTTTGCTGTTTCAACAACACCCACAGACAGGTGCCAAAGGAGAAGATTCCCTCAATAAGCCAACCATTCGGCTGATGCCACATGAGACCTGAATGGCCCCATTCTTGGCGACTTCGTGGTGCCAAGAGGCAAACAGAGACTGATTATTGTGATGCAAAGGGCCTCTACTGAAATGGCATCTCCAACCCAAATGTAGATGTTGGCAGCTCTAAAAGAATATTTATTGCGATGGTCAGCCAGATAGTTCTCTCCAGATGTTTCTACAGAATTGCATTGCGCGCATTGCCTGGCATCCTGACATACAAAGGCGTGTTATCTGAAATAAGACCACCATCAATGCAGCTGCCAATCAAGTAGCCAAACATCCAAATAACAATGACAAACATGCAATATACAATATCTACAGTGCTTCCTTTACCTGTAAAATATTTGAAACAAGAAAAGCTGGATTCAACTGTTACACGACATTGACATAAAAAGCTAACAGTGTGCTCTCATGTTCTGTATTATTTATTCCCGGGCGCTAACTCTCGAAAAGCATTGCTTACACACTTTCCTAACCTCTCTGCAGTCTCAAAAGGCTAGAAACCTTTCATCTATCTATATCTTCTATATCGATAATAAAAG
This sequence comes from Anolis sagrei ordinatus, assembly GCF_025583915.1. Classification (NCBI taxonomy): domain Eukaryota; kingdom Metazoa; phylum Chordata; class Lepidosauria; order Squamata; family Anolidae; genus Anolis; species Anolis sagrei. Next base: position 95,037,071 of record NW_026847771.1, read on the forward strand.
TGAAAATGTAGATGTATGTATATGTGTGGTTGGGGTGCCCACTTCCACAGACAGGCTCCCACTTCCACAAAACAGTTTTAACCCACTGTGCTGAGGAGTCACCAAAAGCCCTCACTCCAATGACATTGCAGGTGATAGCAAGCACCATGAACACATAGCCCAAACTCTGTCAGTGTCCTCCCCAAACACCATACTGCCCACCACCCAAGGAATACTTCCATTCGGGGACAATTTCATCTTAGATTTTATGCGTTTCCTCCACCACAGGTATCCCAGTGTTTCTTACTCTCTCCACTGGTGTGGAATTTGCATGATCTTGGGCAGTACCTCTCCCTTAACACTTTTCTACTGTTTTCAACCCAGTCTGCACAACAAACAGAGCGTAACTAATCAGCAACTAAACATACTGGAGGAGTGATGGAAGTTGTAGTTTACCCTGCATCAAGTCAGAGCTAACTGTGACCCCCATTGACAATGGACCTGGAAAACATTTGGCACACAGAAACTACATGATCAAAGAAAAATACTGGAGAAGTTTGGTGGGAATTCACCTTAATTTACTACTGTTGTAGGTACTGGGATTTATAGTTCACCTGCAATCAAAGAGCACTCTGGACCCCACCAACAATGGCCCTGGATCTCACTTGGTACACAGAACCCCCATGACCAACAAAAAATGCAGGACAGCTTTGTAGGGAAATTCACCTTGATTTACAGTTCACCTAAATCCAGAGAGCATTGTAAACACAAATAACAATGGATTTGCACCAAATTTGGCACACATACCCAATGTGCCAAAATACTGGTGGATTCGGGGTGAATCTGGCCTTAACATTTGTTAGTTGTAGGTACTGGGATTTATAGTTCACCTGCAATCAAAAAGCACTCTGCACCCCATCAATGATGGACTTAGACCTAACTTGGCACACAGAACCTCCATGACCAACTGAACATACTGGAGGGATTTGATGGGATTGACTCACCATAGTGAGAGTTATAATTCATCCTACAGCCAGAGCGCACACTGAACCCCACCAATGATGCATCTAGAGCAAACTCACTCTGCAAAGGGGCTTGCCCCAATTCAAAGAAAAGGGTTTCAGGAAAGAGAAGTTACGATTTATTACTTATTATTCTTAATGGTGCCACCAATTTGTGATGTGAGGTAGTTTTGGGAGATTGGGCACACTGAACGTAGAATTAATGGAGATGAGGCAGTCTTAAAATCAAAGAGAACAAGTTTATTTTGAAACAAAGCGTATGGTTGCAGTTTGGTGATAAACTTGGAAGATACTTGGAGAATGTTACATATAACTTGGTTGCGATACAGTACAGACTTCTGATGTTACAACTTATCAATAACTTTTGCTGTGGTGAAGCACTTTATTAAACAGTGGTTCCTGAGGTGAATAGTCTTCCTGTTTGATCCTTCCGTGATCAAACCTCAGATCTCTAGTTCACTTTTAACTAGTGATCTAAACAAGCTTCTATTAGTCTTCTCTAACTAATGAAACTAATAAGGTTTCCCCTTCAGCCTTCCTAAACTGAAGAAACCTCTGACTATTCACAAACACTGCTTCTCTACCTTCCCACTCTCTCTCTCAACACTTCATTTCCCTGAGCCTAAAACCTGACTCTTCATTCCTCTGAGCCTAAACCCCCAACTGACTTTAACTGTCGCTTTTCAAAACTCTCCTCTCTAAGCTCCTCCCACTTCTCTACAGCATCGTTTCCATGGTAACACACTCCTCACAGCTAGGCCGCTCCAGCATTAGGGCAACCAGTGCAAACACAAATACAGTTATAATCATATCATTTACAATCAACTTCTGTACACCTTCCCCCCCAGAAACAAATTATTTTTGGACCATTCTCAATCCCGGAATGGGCAAAAATAATTCCACAAATTATCCAACAATATTAAAATACACAATATTTCTGAAAGGCAAACATATTATGGTTAAATACATTATAATTTATACATACAAACCTTTAACCTTACGAAATTCTAGATAAGGCGTCTGCAACTATGTTTCGTTTACCTGAGACATGTTTAATTTCAAATGTAAAATCCTGTAAACATAAACTCCATCTCAACAATTTGTTATTCGTACCTTTTACATTATCTAGCCATCTTAATGGAGCATGGTCCGTTTGTAAGGTAAACTTTCTCCCCCACAAATATGGCTTTAATTTTTTAACTGACCAGATGATGGCATAGCATTCTTTTTCAATTGTTGACATGCTATATTCATTGGAATGCCATTTTTTACTCAAAAACAAAATAGGTCTGTCCTCACCCTCTATATCTAACTGGCTTAGGACAGCTCCTAGCCCAGTATCTGATGCATCACATGTTAGAATAAAAGGTTTATCAAAATCTGGCGCCATTAGGACCGAATCCGACGTAATGGCTTTCTTCAATTGATCCATGGCAGTTTGACAATTTGGAGTCCAAATTACTTGATTCGGGTTCTTCTTTTTGGTAAGATCCGAAAGAGGGACTGCCAAATCACTAAAAGATGGAATGAATTTACGATAGTATCCAGCCAATCCAAGGAATGCCCTAACCTGTTTTTTCGTTTTGGGCACTGGCCACTGGTGAATAACTGCCACTTTAGTAGGGTCAGGTCGAATATGACCTCCTCCCACTAAATGTCCCAAATACTTGGTAGTATTGTATCCTAACTTGCACTTGGAAGCTTTAATAGTTAACCCTGCTTCTCTCAACCTACTTAATACCAGATCCAAATGTTCAAGGTGAGCTTCCCATGAATCACTGAAAATCCCTATATCATCGATATAAGCCACGCAGAAAGACTCCAGCCCACTTAAAACTCTGTCTACTAATCTCTGAAATGTGGCTGGACTGTTCTTTAACCCAAATGGAAGTACGGAAAATTCAAATAGCCGACTTTGGGTCCGGAAGGCGGTTTTATGTTGATCCTGTGGTGCCATGGGCACTTGCCAAAATCCTTTGGTCAGATCTATACTACTAATAAAGTTGGCCTTCCCCATCCTTTCCAGCAGATCATCTAAACGTGGCATAGGATAAGTATCTGTTTGGGTTACTTTATTTAACTGCCTATAATCTACGCAAAATCTAACTGTCTTGTCTGGCTTCTGTACTAATACTATGGGTGAAGCCCAGGAGCTAATTGATGGAACGATGATACCTAGGTCCAACATTTCTTTGATCTCCCTTTCAATACATTCATTAATTCTCCCCGTGACTCTGTAGGGTGGAGACGCTATAGGAGCTGCATCACCAGTATTTATTTGATGCTGGACTCCCTGGACCTTCCCTGGTAAATCTGAAAATATATCTTTATATTTACTCAAAACTTCCACAACCTCTCTTCGCTGTGGTTGGGACAATTCTATGTTTATTTCTACTCAATCCAAATTTTTGTATTGTTCACGATCACCCTCCCAAAAAGAAAAGGGACCGGATTCTTCTTCCGAAACAACGAAATACACATTAGCAGACCTTCCAACATACGGCTTTAACATGTTTACATGAACTCTTCTTTCCACATTTGAATGTTCATCATAGATATCATAGTTTATTTGGTTGTGTTTCCTGGTGATCTTCCAGGGTCCCGACCAATCTAATTGAAGTTTGTTGGTTTTGTTGGGAGATAAAAATAAAACTTCATCTCCGATGTTGAAGATCTTTGGCTTAGCAGTAGAATCATAATAGTCTTTTTGTCTCTGCTGAGCAGCAAGCAAATGTTCTTGTGCAATGTCCCTAGCCAGTTGCATTGTTGATTGAAGATCCTTTAGATACTCCGACACTGGAACTGGATCTGTTGCTGGATTTTCCTCCCAATATTCCTTTATCAGGTCTAATGGACCACGAGCTTTCCTTCCATATAGCAATTCAAACGGACTGTAGCCAGTACTGTCATGAGGGACGGTCCTGTAGGCGAATAACAGTTGTTGCAGTTTGACGTCCCAGTCGTATGGCTTCTTTTGACTGTAAGACTTTATCATTTTGACTAAAGTCTTGTTCAGATTTTCAACTAGTCCATTTGTCTGTGGGTGATAAGCTGTTGAAGTCAGGTGTCTGATTCCACATAACTCAAGCAATTTTGACATAAGTCTGGAAGTAAATTGAGTTCCCAAATCCGAAACCAATTCTCTAGGATAACCAGTTCTTCCCCAAATGGATAACAGTGCATTTGCAATCGTTGTTGTCTCAATGTTAGTTAGAGCTACAGCCTCTGGATATCTTGTGGCGTAGTCAATCATGGTTAAAATGTATCTGTAACCACGTCTGCTTGGCTTACAAAGAGGACCCACTATGTCAATGCCCACTCTGTAAAATGGTTCTCCAATTATCGGCATAGGGATCATAGGAGCTTTAATTTTATCCCTTCCAGTACTCAATCTTTGGCAGATATCACAAGACTGGCAAAACTCTTTGATCTTCTGGAACATGCCAGGCCAATAAAAGTTCTTAGTGATTCTCTTTGTGGTTTTCCTCACGCCCAGATGTCCACCTTGAGGGTTCTCGTGTGCCACCCTCATCAGCTGTTCTCTAAAACTTTGAGGTACTACAATCTGATTATATGTCACTGATCCTTCTGTTGACTTCATGTTTCTGGTTTCTCTATACAAGACACCATTCTTTAACACAAACTTGGAGGGC
>NW_026847771.1:95047380-95083001 GCF_025583915.1 Anolis sagrei ordinatus
GAGAAAGAGGGAGGGAAGGTTGGCCACAGCAACGTGTGGCGGGTATAGCTAGTAAATAAATAAAACCCTTGTGCCGACAGGACTGGTAACAGAAAGGTTGGCGGTTTGAATCTGGGGAGTGGGGTGAACTCCCATCTGTCAGCTGCAGCTTCCCATACAGGAATATGAGAGAAGCCTCCCACAGGATGGTAAAACATCCAGGCATCCCTTGGGCAACGTCCTTGAAGACGGCCAATTCTCTTACACCAGAAGTGACTTGGCAAAGAAAGACCTGTTTTCTAACAAATAAAATCTCTATATTACTCTCCTCTAGACTGGCCTGTATTCAATGAAGTTGACAACTTGGTTCATAATGATCATGAAGGCCTCGACAATCAAAGGGTAAGTGTTTCTCCAATAGTCAAGTTAAAAATGATTGTGTCCGTTGTGCTTTTTAGACATACACCTAATAATATAGAAAATATGTGGTGGGGTTACACAGATATATGAGGATTGCTTTTGTCCCCATGTCCCGCTTTCTGAAAACTTCCTCTCTTTGGATTTGATTGCGGCAATTTGGTGCTTAGGTGCACAAAAACAAACACATTTATGCCTCTTTTAGCCTAAAGTTCTCTACAGAAGCACTGAAAGGTAAAATCCCCTTATCTTAATCTTCACAATGTAAAGCACCATCAAACTCTCATACTCAAATAGTCTATTTTATCTGATCCAAAATATCTTAATCTCCAAAGAGGATTAATTGACGTCTACAGTGATATAGCTGTGAACAGGCGCCTTGATCTTCTACTACTTCTCTTCTCATTCCTTGCCCTAATTTAAACGTTCTAATATTTACATACTATTTTTTTTAAACTAACATCGTGACCTGGTGTGATGATTTCCATTGTTGGATCTTTTTTTTAAGGCAATAATGGGTAACCTGTGATTCTCCAGGTGTTACAGGATCAAACATCACATCATCCTTAACCTCATGTCATTTTTCCCTTTCTAGGAATGTGAAAATGGAGGTGACAGTGGATACCCAAGTGAAAAGAGGAGTGAACACGAAGACATGGATCACAAAGTAACATCTTCTATTGCTGTTTGAATATTCTTTTCTTCATTTATTTACAGCTTGTTGGTATTATTGAACATGAGCAGAATAAGTTGAGGGCGTCAGAAACCCCAGTGCTCCTTCAATTGTTTTAAAATTTAATTACATTTTGTATAATATTTAGTTAATAATAATAATAACAATACCATATATACTAGAGTATAAGATGAATTTTCCAGCTCTTTTTTTAAGCTGAAAAAGCCCCCTTCGGCTTATACTCAAGTCAAGGTTATTTATTATTTTACTCTGTTGTTATTATTATAACATTTATTATTTTACTCTATTTATTATTATTATTACATTTACATTATTTTACTCTATTATTATTACATTTATTATTTTACTCTATTATTATTTTATTTATTATTTTACCATTATGTATTATTGTTATTACATTTATTATTTTTCTCTTTATTATTATTGGAAGGATACGTGAGCACATTTACATTGAAGAAGGTTAGAATAATGGTTTAATCAGAGTTGGACAGTCTTACCTTAAATTAAATTTATTATTTTACTCTATTATTATTACATTTATTATTTTACTCTATTACTATTATTATTACATTTACATTATTTTACTCTATTATTTTATTACATTTATTATTTTACTCTATTATTACTGTTATTACATTTCCATTATTTTATTCTCTTATTATTTTTATTGTATTTATTATTTTACTCTTTTATTATTATTGGAAGGATGTGTAAGCACATTTACATTGAAGAAGGTTTAGAATAATGGTTTAATCAGAGTTGAACAGCCTTAACTTAAATTACAGTTTTATGTAAACATTCAAAAACATTTAACCTACTGATGCCTCAATTAATGTAATTTTACTGGTTTTATTAAATTTTGAAATTTACCAGTAGCTGCTGCATTTCCCACCCTTTTTTTGTAGTAAAATTGCATGCCTGGTCTACACTGACTATATAATTCAGTTCAAAGCAGCGAGTGCAGATGGGGCTTTAGAGGAAAGTGTATCAATAAATCCTCTCTCTAATGTGGAAATAAGAATACTGTCAGTCTCTTAAAATCCTGTGGTCAATTAACTGTTATGCTTTTAAATGTATTCATTGATTCAGCCTTGGTGATAATGTTTTGATGTGACTTGACATTGAAACAGAGGCATCACTCAATCCCGCCCCCCGCCTCCTAAGCTATTGACAAGAGCTTCTTGAAATAATGATCAACACAATTAATTTTGTTTTATTTTTTTATATTAATATAGGTGCAGTCCAACTGTAACCGAAGACATGAAAGTGATGAAGACAGTTTGGGCAGCTCTGCAAGGGTAAATAAGACAGAAACTCTCTGAAGATAATACCTGGCTTTGGTTGGTTTGCTCCCCATGCCTCCGATGTTACTCCTCCAACCCACATGTGCAGTATGATCCTTGTATCCATGGGCAATATGTTCCCATTCTTTGTGTAAATCCAAAAAGCACAGATAATATCAAGCCCTATTCAAATGAAGGGCTTCTGGCAATGCTGGAGGACCTAGAAAATGGCCAGCGAGCACATATTTTGGTAGGCATGGATCAACGAAACTGATCCCAGGGATACAGGGGCCGTACTGTATATTAAAAGCTATTTTTATTTCAGTTGCAGAATATTGTTTTTCATTACTTACATCTCGTTTTCTTTCACTTTTTAATTCCTTTCCTTCTCAATTAGAGAAACACTGTTGTAAATAAACTCTCTTCAACTACTAAAACCAGTCCATGGAGCAAACGGGTGAATCTGCATGAATCCCTTCATCATGTTCTTGGCTTTGTTTTCTCCCTGCCGATTGATTTGGCTTTTGCTGATTTCTGCTGCTGTTTCCATGGTTCGAATCCGTATTTTTCTAAAACACACCAAATCTTGGAATGTGCTACTATGTCTTGCTACTTTCTTTGAAGGGTGTAGGTATCAAGACAGCTTGAACCTATATATGGGTAATTCTAAATTCAGGCTATTACTTGGGCAACCACTGGCCATGTTGGTTGGGGCACTCTCAGAGTTTCAGACTTATCATATACACTCGAGTATAAGCCAACTCGAATATAAGCCAAGACAGCTAATTTTACTACAAAAAACTCGGAGAACGTATTGACTCGAGTATAAGCCAAAGGTGGGAAATGCAGCAGCTACTGGTAAATTTAAAAATAAAAATAGATAGTAAGAAAATTATATTAATTGAGGCATCAGTAGGTTAAATGTTTCTGAATATTTACATAAAATTGTAATTTAAGGTAAGACTGTCCAACTCTGATTAAACCATTATTCTAACCTTCTTCAATGTAAATGTGCTTACGTATCCTTCCAGTAATAATAGAGTAAAATAATAAATGTAATAATAAAAATAAAGTAAAATAATGTACATGTAATAATAGAGTAAAATAACATAAATGTAATAGTAATAATAAATAGAGTAAAATAATGTGAATTTAATAATAATAATAATAATAATAATAAATAGAGTAAAATAATAAATGTAATAATAGAGTAAAATAATGTGAATTCAATAATAATAATAATAATAATAATAATAATAATAATAAATAGAGTAAAATAAATGTAATAACGACAACAGAGTAAAATAATAAATAACCTTGACTGGAGTATAAGCTGAGGGGGGCTTTTCAACCTCATAAAAGGGCTGAAAAACTCAGCTTTAACTCAAGTATATATGGTATTTTCTAAATTCTTTTCAACGTGCCCAATCCTTTGCCCTTCCAATAGAGAACCTTTTAGATCTTTCGCTGCTCATCGAGAACCAGCACTGCCTGTTTTGCTAGCATTTTGCTGCCATCACAGTAAGTGCAACTAGGAGTTTTGTAGTTTTGTGCATGTGACTTAGTCTTCCCCAAATTGACTAGAAATTAATTGCTGTGGAGAATGAGCTACAGCATGAATGCGAAGTGGGTGGCCCTCCAGATATTTTAGAACTCCAACTTCCAACATTTTGTTCTATTGACTAGGCTGCTGGGACTTGCAATGTAACAAGTGGAAGTGGATTGCTGTGAGTTTTCCGGGCTGTATGACTATGTTAAGAAACATTCTCTCCTGACATTTCCTCTGGAACATGGCCATACAGCCTGGAAAATTCATAGCAACCCAGTGATTCCGGCCATGAAAGCCTTTGACAATACATTGAACATCTGGAAGGCCACACAGTTCCCATTTCTGAGTTACAGTGCAATTCTATAATTTGAGTTAATTGTGACCAATATTTGTGTAAGATTTCTGCCTGGTTGAGTTCTGTTTTAATTTATTCCTTTACACACATACGTTTTTGTGGGGAAATTACTGCTGCAGCTTGAGAAGGCTTTCTTGGCTCTGGATGGCAGTGTGGTCTTGATAAGAAGACACGCTTCTTTCTTTTCCTTTTACATTTCCAACTGACGTCAGCAGTGCCTTTGCCCTGTTTTAGGTCAGTGTGGAGAAGTGGAATCTCTTTAACGCGGCCAGAGTCCATATCCACAGACCCTCCTGTGTTGCGGTGGAAGTGCAGAGGCTCAACGCTTTGGAGCTGGAGAAGAAAATTGGGAAATCCATCCTTGGGAAGGTTTGAGCATCTCAGACTCTTGCTTCTGGCAGGTCCCAACTGGTATCTAATTTGGTGGCTCGCCCTCTGGAAAGAAGGAGGGAGCCATATGAAATGGCTTGCCTCTTTCTTTAAATAGGGCAAGGCTGGAAAGAAGTTAGCCGGTTGTCTACGCACCTCTGTCAACTGGGTCTTCAGCTGTAGCTTATGGTTTGCTAAGGAGCACTTTAGAAATCCTATACTACCATTATAACCACACACCAGTGGATCTCAAAGCGTCAAGGGACTGGAGGGTTTAGTTCTTAGAAAAGGAAAGAGGTTATAGCGTGTACTTACTTACTTAGGCGATCCCTCATTGGCTGAGTAGGATAGTCTTCCAGGATCAGTATTCTTATGGGTCCGTAGGTGCCTGTGGAGCCCTATTCTTGATCTGCATCTTCTTCCGCAGTGAGTGCATTGGTTTCCAGGTGGAAGGCAGTCTTGGTCGGGGTTGGCTTGATGCGCCTTCCTCTTGGCACGTTTCTCTCCTTCACCCTCCATTCGTGCCTCTTCAAATTCTGCAGCACTGCTGGTCACAGCTGACCCCCAGCTGGAGCGCTCAAGGGCCAGGGCTTCCCAGTTCTCAGTGTCTATGCCAGAGTTTTTAAGGTTGGCTTTGAGCCCATCTTTATAGTGTGTAAAAATAAGGAGAATAGAATATACTGGCAGGCCGGGCTCAGCACAAAAGGCTAAACCTGCTGTGCTGCAGAAAAATCCTGCCGATTAGAAGGTCAGCAGTTTGAACCCAGGTCGGGGTGAGCACCTGTCGTTAGCCCCAGCTCGCCTGCCTACCTAGCAGGTCAAAAGCAGAAATACAAGTAGATAAAATAGGTACCTCTTTTAGCGGGGAGGTAATAAAGGGGCCTTTAAGGACATTGATTGGAGGAAAGCTCCTCAACATGGAAGATGGAGCGACAGCAACCCTCTCCCCCGCCCCCCATGGCCAGTGTTAAGCACAGCCTCCAAGATGCCGGAAATAAAATGGGAAAACCCCAATTTTCCTAATTTCCAACAGACCTCACAACCTCTGACGATGCCTGCCATAGATACAGGAGAGAATGCTTCTAGAACATGGTCACACAGCCTGAAAAACCTACAACAACCCAAACATTCAATGCCAATTATACAATTAACAAGGACAGACAACACAAAGAGAGGGAAAGGCAGTTTATAAGCCTTTGACAATACATTGAATGTTTGCCCTATGTGTGTTCTGTAAAGTCGCTCTGAGTCCCCTTTGAGGTGAGAAGGGCGGGGTATAAATACTGTAAATAAATAAACATGTGCCCCCCCCCTTTACATATTGGAATAAGTTAATGAAGGAACAAAAGACATCTTGTGATACTGACATGGGTCTCAAGTTTGGGAGAAAATCAAGGTCTAAGTAAAAGTTAAAGGTTTCCCCTGACATTAAGTTTAGTCATATCTGACTGGGGAGTGGTGCTCATCTCCATTTCTAAGCCGAAGAGCCGGTATTGTCCATAGACACCTCCAAGGTCATGTGGCCGGCATGACTGCATGGAGTGCTGTACAAGTATAAGTAGAGTAACTAATAATAACAGCTCTTGTACCTTCATGCAAGATACACACAGGGCCTACTGCATGTCTAAACACTGCAAAAAAAGGTGCTAGATCCCATCTAATCCTGGGTGTTAAGCTGGGTCATCCTTGGTTAGTGTTTGGATTGAAGACTGCCAATGAATACCAAGTATTGTAGGTTAGATTTCAGAGATGAGAACTGTCAAAACCTGTATCTTAAATTTTGCTGTGAATCTACTTCTGTGCCTTGTAGTCTCGAGGGAAAGTGGTTTGTGTAAGAATTTCATGAAGCAAAGCCTAACAGCAGGTTGGGAACAGCAGCTTATGGTTTCCAAACTCTTTTAGTGGAAGATTTGGGTCCTAGCAGGGCTGGCTTGGGCTGATGGTAGTTGTAATATAAAATAATTGAAAGGCCATGCATTTCATGCTTTCCGTAGTGAAAAATCTACCTATTTTTGTTGTGGAATTGCTAAAACAGGTAGTGATCTGGATCAGCACCCACCCAAGAGCAGATATAAATAACAATGAAACACTTGTAGAGCTATGTTCATGCTTAGCCAGCAGGCTGATCTAACTTTTAATCATTCCGCCTCCAATTTCTTCCCTCTCCTCTTTCACACAGGTTCATTTGGCCATGGTTCGATACCATGAAGCTGGCCGTTTCTGCGGGAAGGACCAGGAATGGGACGAAGAGTCGGCAATTTTCCACCTGGAGCACGCAGCGGACTGCGGAGAGCTAGAAGCCATTGTGGGGCTCGGGCTCATGTTCTCTCAGCTGCCGCACCACATTCTCTCTGAGGTCACACTCAAGGTCAGCAAGGCAGCACCATAGTTGAACAAGACCAGCCGTGAATCCTTGCAACCTTTCTAGACTTCTTGTGTGAAAGCAGAGATATATAGCACATTTTTTCATGTTCACTTGGAAAACATAGCAAGGTGCCTTAGACCAAGGGAAGTAATAGTCGTCTGTGCTAGTCATGCCTGATCTGGAGCACTGCATTCAATTCTAGGAGATTACCCATGTCTTCTCAGTTGATTGGCAACAGCTTTCCAGAGTTTAACATTGAATTGTTTTCCAGACATACCTGGAGATGCAAGGATTGCTATGTATTCATTTACCACATTTATATACCGTCCTTCTCAGCCCAAAGGCGACTCAAGGCGGTTTAACAGAAAATACAGTTTAAAATATTCAGCATAAATATAAAACCATACAAAAACACTACCTCTGAGGATGCTTGCCATAGATGCAGGCGAAACGTCAGGAGAAAATGCCTCTAGAACATGGCCATATAGCCCGGAAAAACCTACAACAACCCAGTGATTCCGGCCATGAAAGCCTTCGACAATACATACAAAAACAATAAAACCAATAAAAACATAAATCCTCAGAGTCTCATTAGTGAATCATTATCCAATTGTTCACGCAAAGCATCTGTTCTTTCACTGTTCCCTTCCCACTAAAGGCATTTTGGGCATTTCTATTTAATGTGAAGTACAAATGGATTAACTAATGGATTTCTTAATATAGATAACACTCGTCCATTAATCCTACAAATGCAGCATCGTTTCCTGACCACTTCCTACCTGTATGTAACACGAGGCAGACTTTTCCTATTCTCTGATTTGTTTGTGGTCATTACAGAAAACATGGTCATTAAAATAGTTAAATTCTGTATTTCATCGTCTAATAGTTGCAACCCCCCACCCATTTTTGCAGGGGGAAATAGGGTGTGATTATTCAGCCATATTTAGATTCCTTTAATGAATACATGTGAGCACCCATAGATTTCACCAAGCACTTTACATGACTGAGATTGATTATTTGTTGTTTTATACCTGCAGTAATTGCTGTATTTATTGATTTTTACCAGCAGGTTTTGTGAAGTGAGATATTTTTATTGGCTGTTATTTTATGTTATTGTTTCTGCAGTTTTTATATTTTATGCGTTTGCACGTTTGAGTGCTTTTTAAACCGTCCCAAGTCCCTCTGGGAGATGGTGGTGGGGTATAAAGTATTATTATTATTATTATTATTATTATTATTATTATTATTATTATTATTTAGTGTCAGCAGTGACTTGAGAAATTGCAAGACACTTCTAGTGTGAGAGAATTGGCCATCTGCAAGGACGTTGCCCAGGGGACGCCCGGATGTTTGATGTTTTATCATCCTTCTGGGAGGCTTCTCTCATGTCCCTGCATGGGGAGCTGGAGCTGACAAAGAGAGCTCAACCCGCTCTCCCCACATTCAAACCACTGACCTGTTGGTCAGCAGTCCTGTCGGCACAAGGGTTTAACCCATTGCGCCACTGGGGGCTCCTGTTTATTATTGTTTATTATTGAATTGTTTATTATTGAATTATTGAATTTTCATTATGCAATGAAAAAAAAAGACCAATCTTAGGAGCTTCTTTCACTGCGAAATTGATATGAAAGAATATGGAAGGCAGTCTAGTGAACTAAAGGTGCAATTATAATACAGAGAAAGGCAAAAGTTCCATTTTGCCTTTCCCAAAAGAGTGGTGCGACTAATATGTGATGAAATACAGTAATTTGGTCTGGGAAATTGTTACAGTTACAGTAGAAAAACTAGCTGTCCCAACCCCTGAGCCCTCTACAGCCTGAAGATTTTGGAATGGAGTCAGTTTAAAAACAGTGAAAAATTATAAAACAGAAGTAAGTAATGAGACCCAATAAAATATGTGGGCTTCTGACTGTTGTGGTGCTGTGGAAACCCACATGCCTCCATCAATGTATTATGCCACGAATGCCCTACTATCAGAGCTGGTCCTGCTTATGGCAGCTGGTATTTGCAGCAGAAATATCAAATTATGAAATGTTTGTTATTTTTGTGCCAGGAGAAAGACTCATCAGATTTTCTGCCTCTGCAGCCAAAATGACTTTACTGACTTTGACTCTGGTGATTTAATTAATTGTTGCTCTGCTTCACAGTAATCCAAATGGTTTTCTGCCAATTATCTCTTGAGAGCTGTGATTATCACAAACAATATTTTAGAGGGTCAAGATCCCAAACAATGATTTTTTTATATACTAGTTCAGCCTTTTCCTTCAGTCAGATTCAGTTCTTTTTCCTCCTTTTGTTTAGGACACCAAGGAAAATAGAATCAAAGGATTTGATTATTTATGCCGAGCAGCAGCAGCTGGAGACCGTCCTGCCATGATCCTTGTTGCAAGAGCATATGATACAGGCCTGAATCTTGCTCCTGACAGGTACTATGTTGTTAGGGATGCTTGCTGGCAATTCCTTGGTTAGCCAGTTGCATGAGTCTATGGTCCAGGTTGACCAATCAGTGTGTTTTAGTGAGAGTCAATGACAAGGCAGGGGGAGGGGAGGGGTGTCATATAGATAGAAATCTGTCCTGGGTTTTTTTAATGTGTTTCCCATTAAATACATAAAGCATCCCCTTCCTCCCAGCAGAGTATCTATGTTTTAGAGACAATTGGCAATAGACTTCTGCTGGAGTTGCTGTTGGAGTTGTTTTCTGAGAATCTGATGCTAAGTATATAGGAATATATTTGCCTTCATTAGAACAAATAGGAGCCCCCAGTGGCACAGCAGGTTAAACCGCTGAGCTGCTGAACTTGCTGACCGAAAGGTTAGCAATTTGAATCTGGGGGGTGAGGTGAGCTCCCGCTGTTAGCCCCAGCTTCTGCCAACCTAGCAGTTCGAAAACATGCAAATGTGAGTAGAGCAATAGGTACTGTTCCGGCGGGAAGGTAATGGCGCTCCATGCAGTCATGCTGACCTCATAACCTTGGGAGGTGTCTATGGACAATGCCGGCTCTTCGGTTTAGAAATGGAGATGAGCACCAAGCCCCAGAGTCAGACATGACTAGACTTAATGTCAGGGGAAACCTTTTAGAACAAATATGGTATTGCTCATCATAGGTATCCGGGGCTCACTCAATCATATATATTAATTAAATATCAGGGCTCAACAGCTTGCAAGCAGATGTGAACAAAAGTCTTCCCACAGGAATACTCCTGGAGTTTTTTCATATTTACCTTTTATTCTTGAATTACTCAGAGACCGAGATTGGAAGGAAGCCCTGCATTGGTACAATGCGGCATTGAACATGACCGATTACGACGAAGGAGGGGAATACGATGGAACGCAGGATGAGCCCCACTACCTCCTCCTGGCAAGAGAGGCAGAGATGCTGATGAGTGGAGGGTTTAACCTGGACAAAGATCCACAGAGATCAGGTATCGCGCCATGCTTCCTATTTTGTGGGGGTGTTCTGTCTTTTGCAGCAAAACCATCTAGTTGTCCTCTGGTAGCTGAAAGAGAGAAGCTATGTTTGGCATAAACTTTCAAGGAGTGCATCTCAGATTGCTTCATCTGAAAGATACCTAAAGTTTCCAGTTTTCAGGGCATTTAGTTTGTGAGTTCTGTGTGCCGGTGTGAGAAATCAGAAACTCCTGTAAGGTAAACAAACAGGCAGAGGGAGAAGAAAATGAGATTTAATTGATGTTCACCTTATCTGGTTGGTGTGACTGTGTTTTTCCTTTCCTTTGGAAGCTGGGGGGTCCCTGTTATCTTAGGGACCACCTCATTCCTTTTCTCCATCAGTGGTCACCTCGATCCACCCAGGAAAATCTCCTATACATACCGGGCCCTAGGGAGGTACACCTAGAAGCTACAAGGCGTAGAGCTTTTTCGACCTATGCTCCAATTCTGTGGAACTCATTGCCTCCATAAGAGCAAGGTCGGAGTTGCGACCTTTTGTAAAGGCACTCAAGACTTGGCTGCTTGGTTGTGCATTTAAGTAATCAGATCTAATTTGCCAAATAGTCACTGTTGAATGTTTTTATGTTAAATGTTTTTATGTTGTGTAAATGCTATTTTAGATTGTAAGTCACTCGGAGCACCTTGGTGGAGAGCGACTAATTAAGAAATAAAGTGAAGTGAAGTGAAGTGTTACCCTTTCCATCCAAAAAGATGTTGAGTATGGCCATTTGTTGAGTGATTGGGCTGGCTTCACAGGGACTTAAGAGCGGTCATTTGTAGAGCAACTAAGAGGCCATTTTAGGCACAGGCAACAAGTACTGTAAACAGATTGTATTGTCAAAGGCTTTCATGGCTGGAATCACTCAGTTCTTGTGGGTTTTTTCGGGCTATATGGCCATGTTCTAGAGGCATTTCTCCTGACGTTTCGCCTGCATCTATGGCAAGCATCCTCAGAGGTGAGGTCTGCTGGAACTGGGAAAAGGGGTTTATATATCTGTGGAATGACCAGGGTGAGACAAAGGGCTTTTGTCAGTTGGGCTAGGTGTGAATCTTTCAACTGACCACCTTGATTAGCATACAATGGGCTGACTGTGCCTGGAGCAAACTCTTCTTGAAAGGTGATTAGATGTCCCTGCCTGTTTTTCTCTCTGCTGTTTTTGCTGTTGCAATTTTAGAATTTTTTAATACTGGTAGCCAGATTTTGTTCATTTTCATGGTTTCTTCCTTTCTGTTGAAATTGTCCACATGCTTGTGGATTTCAATGGCTTCCCTGTGTAGTCTGACATAGTGGTTGTTAGAGTGGTCCAGCATTTCTGTGTTCTCAAATAATATGCTGTGTCCAGGTTGGTTCATCAGGTGCTCTGCTATGGCTGACTTCTCTACTCCAACCATAGGGGCCAGCATACGTAGGGATCACCAAACAGAGCATTGCCCAAATATGAATCAAGAAACATGACTAGTTCAACCAGAGAAGACAGCCATAGCAGAGCACTTGATGAACCAACCTGGACACAGCATATTATTTGGGAACACAGAAATACTGGACCACTCTTAACAACTACCATGTCAAACTACACAGAGAAGCCATTGTAATCCACAAGTATGTGGACAATTCAACAGAAAGAGGAAAACCTGAAAGTAACAATTTGGCTACCATTTTTTTAAAAAAAAAACAACTCTAAAGTGAGGACAGTAAATAAAGAACAACACTCAGAAAACAGGGAATTCCAGACAGGACACAATCAGGGCCAGCTAACACCTCCCAGCAAAAGATTCCCCCAGGCAGGAAGCAGCTAGGCTTTGAAAGTGCAAGGCTATTCAATGCTAAGCAAGTTGGCTTAAGCGGCGGAGGGTGAAAAGGAAGGGTTCTGAGACTCTCAAGAGATTGTGGGAGCTGAAGTCCAAAACATCTGGAGGGATGAAGTTTGCCCATGTCTGGTCTAGGACCCCATTTTCTCTGGTTGGGGATGATGGGAGCTGTAGCAACTTGTGCTGCATCTATAGGAGAAGAAAGTGTCTTGCCTTCGCTCTCTCAGTGTGGTTCTTCCCTTCCGTTGTTCCAGGTGAGCTGTACACCGAAGCTGCTGAAGCTGCCATGCAAGCCATGAAGGGCCGCCTGGCCAACCAATATTACCAGAAAGCGGAAGAAGCCTGGGCCATGATGGAAGAGTGACACTTGAAAAGAGGCTGTTTACTTGTATATATAGCTCAGATAGATATTTTTAAAAACTTATTTTGTTTGGGGCAAAGGGGGTTGTGACGGGGGGGAGGGGGGGGAGAGAGAAAATAATCTTTTGTATGTGTTGTTAACTTGTGTTTTTCATATGACGATTTTTCTAACTCTTTCAACTGAAAGACAAACAGAAATGGCAAGCTGTACTGTTAATGGCATTTCAGAGATGCAGTCTTAACCGATCCTTTTGTAAAAATTGTCCAACCAGGGAAATCAATATCTTCACTCGGAAGAAAAAAAATGTGTACATTGCATCTTCATGGCAAATTACATCTCTGTCTTCCATCCCAGCCTTGCTGTGTTACAAATGCAGATGTTCTGCATTATGCCTTTTGATACAAGTGCATGCAATGCTGTGAGGATTTACTTGTCCAGTAGACGGCACAGCATGAGAGATGTGGATGTGAGGCTAGAGAAGGGGACCCTCTGTCCCCACAATTATTACATCTGTGGACAGCTGTCTGGAAATAGGAACACTTTTTTCCTTTTTCTTTGTATTAGCTTCATTTTTCACCCTTCCTCCAAGAAGCTCCCAGTAAATATATAGCTCTAGTGCTCTCATAATAATAATAATAATAATAATAATAATAATAATAATAATAATAATAATAATAATAATAAATTTCTATACCGCCCTTTCTCCCCAAGGGGGACTCAGGGCGGTTTACACATAACAAGGCAGACATTCAATGCCTAAAAGAGTACAAAATATATCAAAAACTTATCAAAATACATGATAAGAGCACAATAATAACAGTAAGTTTACCACAAAGGATTTAAGCATTGAGATAAAAATATAACAGAATAGTTAATAATACTGCACAGTCTCGCTTATCCAACATAAACGGGCTGGCAGAACGTTGGATAAGCGAAAATGTTGGATAATAAGGAGGAATTAAGGAAAAGTCTATTAAACATCAAATTACATTATGATTTTACAAATTAAGAACCAAAACATCATGTTTTACAACAGATCAACAGAAAAAGCAGTTCAATACACGCCAATGTTATGTAGTAATTATTGTATTTACGAATTTAGCACCAAAAGATTGTAATGTATTGAAACAGCTGTGGATCTGGGCGGGAGGCAGACTGCGTTGGTTAATACAGAACATTGGATGAGTGAAGGTTGGATAAGCAAGACTTTACTGTATATAATTAACTAAAACATAAATAACAACTACAGCAAATACCCTCAGAACAGTTTAAAATACAGTTACATTAAAAATGGCTAGTGCTGGTGTTCCTTTAAGATGTATCGTGGCGGCCATATAGTGCAAGTGGAGTTGGCCAGCATCCCAATTGGGTAACGTTTTTTTAGTCCTCCTCCTCTCGGTACGCTAAAGTGCATAAGTGCGTTTTTAGACGTCTCTTAAAGGAGAGGAGGGGGTGTGTTTAGAGTCCTGGTTAAGTCAAATTAATATGTTGGTTTTCTTCGATGTCCACCAGCTGGGATTCCAATCAATTCATGCAAAGAGCAAATACAGATTGCAAAATCCTCCATGTTGAACTGTATTCCAGAAAATAAGTAAATACGGAAAGATAATGTTTATCTTTCCAGTGCTCGTGAAAATGGAAGGTTGGTAGGAATGAATGCAAGCGTAGAAAATAATGATAATGATAATGATAATAATAATAATAATAATAATAATAATAGCTGACACAATATGAGGATTTAAAGATTGAACTGCAAAGACTCTGGCACAAGCCAGTAAAGATGGTCCCAGTGGTGATCGGCACTCTGGGTGCAGTGCCTAAAGACCTTGGCCTGCACTTAAACACAATCGGCGCTGACAACATTACCATCTGTCAGGTGCTAAAGGCCACTCTACTGGGATCTGCATGCATTATTCGCCGATACATCACACAGTCCTAGACACTTGGGAAATGTCCGATGTGTGATCCAATGCAACAGCCAGTAGAGTGATCTTGTTTGCTATGTACTAATCTTGTTGTGTTTAATAATAATAATAATAATAATAATAATAATAATAATAATAATAATAATATACTTTATATTCCTCTCTATCTCCCTGAGGGGACTCGGGATGGATTATAGAACACATATACAGCAAGTATTCAATGCCATTATACAATTAACTAGGACAGACAATACATAAACAGAGGTATAGGCTTTTCCCATCTTTTTCCATCTCCAGCATCTGGAGGCTGTGCTCGACTCTGCTCCATCTTCCATGTCGTGGAGCTTTTTGTTCTCTGTAAACATCCTCTTCACTGGCATGTCCTTATGAGCACCTTTTATTACCTCCTTGCTTAAAGTGGTACCTATTTATCTACTCACATTGCTGTTTCGATGTGCTAGATGAGCAGAAGCCTAGCTGACAGCGGGAGCTCGCCCTGACCCAGGCTATGAACTGCCAACCTTTCAATCAGCAAGACTTTCTACAGCTGACGGTTTAATCCGCTGTGCTAAAGCCTGGCCCAAATAAATAAGATGTTTGTGTAGCAAGGCTGATATCATTCAAAAGTATATAGAGAACTGCTGCTACAACAGAGTTCTTTAACAGTGCTGAGGCCTTTGCATAGTTGGAATTAATAGGAAATTCAATATCGGTCAATAGGTAGTGTATCATTAACCTTTGCTTCAACAAAGATCTTTTGCACTTCTAGTTATAAGTTTATTCCTTGTGGGTTTATCTATTCTTGTTCAGTGCTATTAGGGAGTTAGGAATTAATTGTTACCACTAGTTTTCCCTTATTTCTATCAGATTCTGCCCTCCTTGGATGCGAACAATTTTGGTTACTGGTTTTCTCATGCTCGGTTGTGTATATATTATTGTAGCAAAATAGTATAATTTAAGGACGGGGGGTGGGAAGGTAATTAAAGCTGCTGCTACCATCACCTTTTAAGAAAGAAAGTCAGCAAAATACAAATGAATTGAGATGTTATTCATGAGTAACCACCTAGCTAAGGAATGGGCAAATTTGGGTCCTCCAGGTGTTTTGGACTCCAACTCCCACCATTCCTAACAGCCTCAGGCCCTTTCCTTTCCCCCTTGGATTAAGCGGTTGAAGGGGGAAAGGAAAGGGCCTGAGGCTGTTAGGAATGGTGGGAGTTGGAGTCCAAAACACCCGGAGGGCTGAAGTTTGCCCATGCCCGTTCTAGCTGAACAGTACATAACAAAACAGAGCCTGCAAACAAGAAACTTTTACTTAAAGACACATTAGCCTTGAAAACATGACTGTTATTATGCCTATGAACACCAAGAATGGTTAGCAGTGCATTTGCATTATCCTATGTAAACATATCCTCATATAAAGTTGGGAAACATAATGAGGACAACACAGAAGATGTTGGAATGTATATTAAAATTGCCAATTCTATTCACAAGTACTTGGAAGTGGGGTCCATTGAGACTGACTCGCTCAGTATTGGCATGCAACTCTTCTGATCACATCCTGCAA
Organism: Anolis sagrei ordinatus; assembly: GCF_025583915.1. Classification (NCBI taxonomy): domain Eukaryota; kingdom Metazoa; phylum Chordata; class Lepidosauria; order Squamata; family Anolidae; genus Anolis; species Anolis sagrei. The sequence continues at coordinate 95,063,499 of NW_026847771.1, forward strand.
GAGAGTACTACTGTAGTCTTGCTTGTTTGTCTATGCAATTAAGCCTTCTGCTTCCATAGTAGCATCTTTGAATCTGTTTGTGCTAGCGGCATCTCTGTTCCCATGAGGTTAAGTTGTCCCATGTGATGTTGAATGGGTAACTACTACTACAAATGGACAGATGTAGCTCCATAAAAAGCCCAGGAATCTACACTACATTATATGATCAATGTAGAGTGATATAATGCAGTGTCACTGCATTGAATTGCATTATATGAGTGTATGCCAGGCATGGGCAAACTTTGGCCCTCCAGGTGTTTTGGACTAACTCCCACAATTCCTAACAGCCTACCGGCTGTTAGGAATTGTGGGAGTTGAAGTCCAAAACACCTGGAGGGCCAAAGTTTGCCCATGCCTGGTCTACACTGATGATACTGCATTATACAGCAGTATAGATGGGGCCTCTGATTTGGTTTTTGAGATTGGGAAAGCAGGTGGTGACATGGTCCATTTATAACAGCACCACTTTGTGGCCACAACTGAGAGTTCACACAATTGAGTGTCCCTCCCTGCAAACATATCCCTTAGATGGAGAAAAGGAGATGTCCATTTACACTGCAGACTTTTCATTTAATTGCATCCATGGCTTTTTGCAGATTTCTCTTCGTCTTGCTAAACTTGAATGAACCTGGAATATGCTGAACTCTATTTCTTGCTCCCAGTGCTTCCTGTTCAGGCCTTTTGGAAGTCTATTTGTGCAGAGAGAGGCTGATTGTCATCCATAAGTAGTACCTAGCACTTGTGAGCTGCTCACCGATTTGCTGCACTCTTTGCAAAGGATCAAAACCTCACCGACCCAAAAGGCTTGAGTTCCTGTATGATGTTTACATTATCCTGTGCAAGGGAGGAAGCACAAAATGCTGTGATGGGTACATTTTCAATAAAGAGATAAAAAATTAAATTTTATTCTAATTCTGCCTCTTTCTTTCCAACACATTTCCATACACTGTTATATAAAATCCAGATTATCTTCTTCTTCAGCGTTTCTGAACCTGGGGTCGGGACCCCGGGGGGGGGGGGGGGGTGTTGTAGGGGTCACCAAACACCATCAGAAAACAGTATTTTCTGTTGGTCATGGACATCCTGTGTTGGAAGTTTGGCCCAATTCTATAGTTAGTAAGGTTCAGAATGCTCTTTGGTTGTAGGTGAACTATACATCCCAGCAACTACAACTCCCAAATATCAAGATCTATTTTCTCGAATCTGCAGCAGTATTCACATTTGGGCATATTGAATATCCGTGGCAAGTTTGGTGCAGATCTATCATTGTTTGAGTCCACAGTGTTCTCTGGATGTAGGTGAACTACAGCTCCAAAACTCAAGGTCAATGCCCACCAAACCCTTCCAGTATTTTCTGTTGGTCATGGGAGTTCTGTGTGCCAAGTTTGGTTCAATTCCATCATTGGTGGAGTTCAGAATGCTCTTTGGTTGTAGGTGAATTATAAATCCCAGCATCTACAACTCCCAAATGACAAAATCAAACCCCACCAGTATTCAAATTTGGGTGTATTATGTATTATTATTGCCAAATGTATTCCACTGAATGTAAATATATCCTGCAAATCAGATATTTACATGATGATTCATAACAGGAGCAAAATTACTGTTGTGAGGTAGCATCGAAAATAATGTTATGGTTGGGGGTCACCAGAACATGAGGAACTGTATTAAGCGGTCGCGGCATTAGGAAGGTTAAGAAACACTGCTGTAAACTCATATAATCCAGTTCAAAGCAGATAGTGTGTTGTGGACTACTCTTCTGCTTCTGAGGAGGAGGTAAAACAGGAAGTTGAAGAGGTAGCACTTAGGGATTTGGGGCCAAGTGTTGAGGAAGGAGAAGGCGAGGCAGACATACTACAAGTATACTACAAGTCCCAACATTTCAAGAACAGCAAAGAGCAAAAGAAGGTCAGATAGAATCACCGGAAAAATGACCTCGCCCTGGGAACATCGGTGCTGGGAGCTCAGGGCTATAAATTAGCAGTGAAGTCAGAAGTCAGCACTGGCAGCCACCGACCTACTTGGTATATTTGTGTTCCAGTCTCCTACCGGCTATTGGGAATTGTGGAAGTTGAGGTCCAGGGCATCTGGAGGGCTGGGGTTTGTCCATGCCTGGGTTAAGCCCTTGTGCTGCTGTACTGCTAACCTGAATGTTGGCTGAACTGCTGATCTGAATGTTGGCTGAACTGCTGACCACAAGGTTGGTAGTTTGAATCCACAACACCAAGTCAGAATCATCCAGGGCATTATAATTGTGATTTCTGTATATTACGTACGGGCAAACGTTTGCCCTCCAGGTGTTTTGGACTTCAGCTCCCACAATTCCTAACAGCAACTGAGGGGGAAAATGAAGGGGCCCGAGGCTGTTTGGAATGATGGGAGTTGGAGTCCAAAATACCTGGAGGGACCAAGTTTGTCCATACCTGGTGTAGACTCATATAACACAATTTCAATCAATATAGCTCTATAATAATAACAACAACAACACTTTGTTTATATTCCGCCCTATCTCCCCAAGGGGACTCAGGGCAGATCACAGTACACATATATGGCAAACATTCAGTGCAGTTTTGTATAGACAATACAGAGACAGACAGAACAGAAGGAGGTGTGTTGTTTCACTCAATGTTTAGCTTTTTTGGTGCCCAAGAAGTTGGGCTCGAATCCAGCTCTCTCGCTCCATCCTCTGTGATGAAGAGCCATCAGGACTTCCTCCTTCTTTTGGTCATCTAGCATTTTCTGATATTTCTTTATGACGCCGTAAAATACTTCCCGCAGCTTTTAGCGGTACCCAATTTCTCTAATTAGAGCTATGGCTGTTTTCAAACTGCTTAGGTCAACAGTAAGCTGGGCTGGACAGTCGGCTTCGAAATGGCAACCTTCAAATATACAAATATACAATCATAAAACAATATACCATTACATATTATCAGTAGAAATTATATTTCATATAGTAATATTAACATATTACAATATTATTGTATATTATGATATTGTATTATTATTATTATTATTTGATTTTGAACTGCTTAGTTCAACAGTAAGCTGGGCTTGACAGTCGGTACTTCATGCCGACCCAGGGCTTGGAACTGGCAACCTTCAAATATACAAATCCACAATCATAAAACAGTATATCATTATATATTATCAGTAGTAATTCTATTTTATATAGTAGTATTAACATATTAAAATATTATTGTATATTATGATATTGTATTATTATTTGTTTTCGAACTGCTTAGGTCAACAGTAAGCTGGGCTTGGCAGTCGGCAACCTTCAAATATACAAATATACAATAATCAAGCAGTATATCATTATATATTATCAGCAGTAATTATATTTCATACAGTAGTATTAACATATTGCAATATTATTGTATATTATGATATTGTATTATTATTATTTGTTTTCAAACTGCTTAGGTGAACAGTAAGCAGGGCTTGACAATCGGTCGCTCACGCCGAGCCAGGGCTTGGAACTGGCAACCTTCAAATATACAAATCTACAATCATAAAACAGTATATATTATATATTATCAGTAGTAATTATATTTCATACAGTAGTATTAACATTTGACAATATTATTGTATATTATAATATTGTATTATTATTATTATTATTATTATTATTATTATTATTATTATTATTATTTGTTTTCGAACTGCTTAGGTCAACAGTAAGCTGGCCTTGACAGTCGGTAGCTCACGCCAACCCAGAGCTTCAAACTGGCAACCTTCAAATATACAAATATACAATCATAAAGCAGTATATCATTATATATTATCAGTAGCAATTCTATTTCATATAGTATTATTAACATTTGACAATATTATTGTATATTATGATATTGTAGTATTATTATCTTGCATTAAATTATAATATTATCAAAATTATATGTAGATACAATATATTATATTTGATATTGATTTTAGATTCATATTGGAATACAGAACTTCAAAGCAAAATTAACATATTATAATATTATTGTATATTATGATATTGTATTATTTGTTTTCGAACTGCTTAGGTCAACAGTAAACTGGGCTTGACAGTCGGTAGCTCACGCCGACCCAGGGCTTCAAACTGGCAACCTTCAAATATACAAATCTACAATAATAAAGCAGTATATCATTATATATTATCAGTAGCAATTATATTTCATACAGTAGTATTAACATATTGCAATATTATTGTATAATATGATATTATACTATTATATTGCATTAAATTATTATCAATAGTATATGTATATACAATATATTATATTTGATATTGCAAATTTCTCTAATTAGAGCTATGACTTTTCGAACTGCTTAGGTCAACAGTAAGCTGGGCTTGACAGTCGGTAGCTCATGCCGACCCAGGGCTTCGAACTGGCAACCTTCAAATATACAATCATAAAGCAGTATATCATTATATATTATCAGTAGCAATTATATTTCATACAGTAGCATTAACATATTATAATATTATTGTATATTATGATATTGTATTATTATCTTGCATTAAATTATAATATTTTCAATATTATATGTAGATACAATATATTATATTTGATATTGACTTGAGATTCATATTGGAATACAGGACTTCAAAGCAAAATTAACATATCACAATATTATTGTATATTATAATATTGTATTATTCTTATTTGTTTTCGAACTGCTTAGATCAATAGTAAGCTGGGCTCAACAGTCGGTAGCTCATGTCGACCCAGGGCTTCGAACTGGCAACCTTCAAATATAAAAATCTACAATCATAAAGCAGTATATCATTATATATTATCAGTAGCAATTCTATTTCATATAGTAGTATTAACATATTACAATATTATTGTATATTATGACATTGTATTATTATCTTGCATTAAATTATAACATTATCAAAATTATATGTAGATACAATATATTATATTTGATATTGACTTTAGATTAATATTGGAATACAGTACTTCAAAGCAAAATTAACATATTATAATATTACTGTATATTATGATATTGTATTATTATTTGTTTTCAAACTGCTTAGGTCAACAGTAAGCTGGGCTTGGCAGTCAGTAGCTCATGCCGACTCAGGGCTTCGAACTGGCAACCTTCAAATATACAAATCTACAATCATAAAGCAGTATATCATTATATGTTATCAGTAGTAATTCTATTTCATATAACAGTATTATTATTGTATTATTATTATTATTATTATTATTATCAGTAGCTCACGCCGACCCAGTGCTTTGAACTGGCAAGCTTCAAATATACAAATATACAATCATAAAACAGTATATCATTATATATTATCAGTAATAATTATATTTCATATAGCAGTATTAACATATTACAATATTATTGTATATTATAATATTGTATTATTATTTGTTTTTGAACTGCTTAGGTCAACAGTAAGCTGGGCTTGACAGTCGGTAGCTCATGCCGACTGCATTACATTATGATATTATTATTAATATATGTATATACAATATTATATTTGATATTGACCTGAGATTCCTATTGGAATGCAGGGCTTCAAAGCAAATTAGGATCCTCCCTCTTCCCTAAAAAAAATATACAAACCAAAAGTAACACAGTTTTTACTATATGATAAAAAAATGGCTAATCCTCCAATTGGATTCTCTTTGTAGGCATGGAAATGGTTCTTTTTCAGCACCACGGTAGCGTGGCCGAGCGGTCTAAGGCGCTGGATTAAGGCTCCAGTCTCTTCGGGGGCGTGGGTTCGAATCCCACCGCTGCCAAAAACGTTTTTCCTGCCGGCTGCTTTGACAGTCAGGCGAAGAGTGGACTACAGCGCCCCCTGCTGCACGACAGCGCGCATGCTCACCTCTCCCTTACGGGCGCCTGGGCAGAGAGCATTGTGGGTAAGAGGAAGGCAGCCCTCGCCCTCCCACGTGGCCGCCGGCGGAGGGAAACCAACATGGCGGCTGCTGCTGCTGGTTCTGATGCTGCTGGCTGAACCTCTTCTCCCCACGGGAAAGTGGGGGGTTCTCCTCCCCAGCGGAGGCCCAGGTAGGGAAAAGGGGTGGGGAGTGGGGAACCTCTTTCTTTCGCCTTTGCAGCTCTTTGGCTGGGGAAGGGGCTTTGCAAGGCCTCCCTGCCTTCTCCTCTCTATTCCCTATCAGTCCCAAGCCTGCCTCTCATAAAGGGATTCTTAGGAAACTATAGGGAAAGGGATCCCTCCAGCATCCTCCCTTTTGCATGACAAGAGGTTAAGGCAGGCATGGGCAAACTTGGGCCCTCCCTCCAGGTGTTTTGGACTTCAACTCCCACAATTCCTAACAGCCTCCTTAAGCGGCTGAGGGGGAAAAGGAAGGGGCCTGAGGCTGTTAGGAATGGTGGGAGTTGGAGTCCAAAACACCTGGAGGGCTGAAGTTTGCCCAGGCCTGGCTTAAGTCATTGGGCACTTTGTGGGGAGAAGGCCCTCCTTCCATATAGGTTAGATCTAGCATTAAACTGCTTTGACTGAATGTAGCTCCAAGCTCTGGAGTCCTGGGAGTTGTAGTTTCACACTCTGAATCACTGGGAAACTACAACTCCCTTTATTCCGGAGCCCTGGCCAAACTGGATTCATTCCACAGTCTATGCAGACAGCCTGAGCAAACTCCTTCTATCCAGGTGTTTTGGATTTCAACTCTCACAATTCCTAACAGCTTAAGCAGCTAAGGGGGAAAGGAAGGGGCCCGAGACTGCTAGGAATTGTGGGAGTTGAAGTCCAAAACACCTGGATTGAGGGCACAGGTTTGCCCATGCCTGGGTTAAGGAATTGGGCAGTTTGTGGGAAGAAGTAACTCTTTCCATTTAGGTTAGATTTAGCATTGGTATGGGGAGAAGTCCTTCCTTCCATATATGTTAGATCTGGCATTAAACTGCTTTGACTGCATGTGGCTCCAAGCTCTGGAGTCCTGGGAGTTGAAGTTTCACACTCTGAATCACTGGGAAACAACTCCATTTATTCCAGAGCCCTGACCAAATTGTATTAATTCCACAGTGTATGGAGCAGGCCTGGGCAAACTCCTGCTCTCCAGGTGTTTTGGACTTCAACTCTCACAATTTCTAACAGCTTAAGCAGCTGAGGGGGAAAAGGAAGGGGCCTGTGGCTATTAGGAATTGTGGGAGTTGAAGTCCAAAACACCTGGAGGGAGGGCACAAGTTTGCCCATGCCTGGGTTAAGGAATTGGGCAGTTTGTGGGAATAAGTAACTCTTTCCATTTAGGTTAGATTTAGCATTGGTATAGGGAGAAGTCCTTTCTTCCATATATGTTAGATTTAGCCTTAAACTGCTTTGACTGCATGTAGCTCCAAGCTCTGTAGTCCTGGGAGTTGTAGTTTCACGCTCTAAGACACTGGGAAACTACATCTCTTTTTATTCCAGAGCCCTGGCCAAACTGGATTCATTCCACAGTGTATGGAGCAAGCCTGGGCAAATTCCTGCTCTCCAGGTGTTTTGGACTTCAACTCCCACAATTCCTAACAGCCGGTATGGGGAGAAGTCTTGCCTTCCATATATATTAGATCTGGCATTAAACTGCTTTGACTGCATGTAGGTCCAAGCTCTGCAGTCCTGGGAGTTGTAGTTTCCCAGTGTCTTAGAGCGTGAAACTACAACTCCCTTTATTCCAGAGCCCTGACCAAATTGCATTAATTTCACAGTGTACAGAGCAGGCCTGGGCAAACTTGGGCCCTCCAGGTGTTTTGGACTTCAACTCCCACCATTCCTAACAGCCGGTAGGCTGTTAGGAATGGTGGGAGTTGAAGTCCAAAACACCTGGAGTGCAGGAGTTTGCCCAGGCCTGGTGTACAGACACACTCTCCTCTCTTCCTTGTTTAAGAGCCCTGCCACACAGCCCTATATCCCAGAATATCAAAGCAGAAAATCCCGCATTGTCACAGTGTGGATTCAGATAACTCAGTTCAAAGCAGATATTGTGGGATTTTCAGCCTTGATATTCTGGGATATAGGGCTGTGTGGAAGGGCCCTCAGTTACAGCATCTTAAGCCTCTTTAGTAATGTGTTCCTAAAATTATTATTATGTTTATGTTTACTTTTATCCCGCTTTTTCTCTCTCTCCGAATGTGACTCCAATGGACAATGCAGCACATTCAACAATCATACAAGTCCCAAGAGAAACAATAACAAATTAAAAACCATATCAATAAAACAGGGTTAAAAGCCATGTCTGTATTACATTCCTATTTCATAAGGCCTATTTCAAAGCAGATAGTGGATTTTATGTGGCAGTGTAGAAGGGTGCCCCAAACTTCACAGTTCCAGGAACCCACAACATTCAAACCACATTAATTCTATAATGTAGTTGGGCATTTAATCTTCACATTGAGCTGTGGCACTTAGGCCCCTTCTACACTGCGATACAAAACACAGATTATATGCTTTGAACTGGATTATATGGCAGTGTGGACTCAGGGCTCTTCCAGATAGGCCCTATAACCCAGGATCTGATCCCAGGTTTTCTGTTTATCCCAGATTATCTGGCAGTGCAGACCTATATTATCTAGTTTAAGGCAGAAAATCTGGGATCAGATCCTGGGATATAAAGCCTGTCTGGAAGGGTTCTCAAATAATCCAGTTCAAGGCAGATAATGTGGATTCTCTGCTTTGATAATCTGGATTATATGACAGCGTAGAAGGGACCAAAGCGGCCAAAACAACCCAGTGCAATGTCAAACCCCAAAATATACAGACGTTAACATCAAATTGAATATTGATGTTATTAAGAATGGACAGTTAAAATATATCAAAATGTATCCCTCTCACAGCAGGCTCAGAACTACTTTAGACTCTTTCCTAAGGAGTGAGAAATAACATTTGGACAGGGGAGATCCAGTTATAGCACCATCAGGGAGGGAATTATTTAGGCCAGGACTAAAATATATGCTTTCCTCATCTCTGCTGGTCTTGCTTCCCCATTGCATCAGTGTGTTTTATTTAGGAAGCTTAGGCACTCCCAGGAACTTGAGATAAAACAAGTAAAATCTAATGCCTCTCCTCCTGTAGAGGAAATGTTGCTCGTAAAACAGAAAGATTCTCGCTTCCCAATGTCAGTTTGTTTTAGATAGGGAATATTACTAAAATTGCTTGATCATGAGTGGGTGGAGACAATTTGATCAAAGGAATTTTGAGTTGTTATAGGGGTGTGTGTATGCACATACCTACAGTAGGCTCCTAGTTAACCAGAACTCCCCAGCAAAGCCATTGAAAAAATAATACTCTAAATAAAAATGCATTTATAATACAGTTTATTATTTATCGTGTCATCCGCAACCAGAACATTGTATTTATAATACAGTAAAACTGTGTTACATTAGAGTCATAGAGTTGGAAGAGACCATATTGGCTGTCCAGTCCAGCCCCTTTCTGCCATAAAGCACATTCAAAGCACCCCTGACAGTTAGCCACCCAGCTTCTGTTTAAAAGCCTCCAAAAAAGGAGCCACCCCAAGGCAGAGACTTCCACGGTTATTTATTTGTCATCATTTTGCTTTTAATCCCTGTATTTCAATATTAATATCAAACCAATACAGAGTTTATGGTATAGTATTAGTAACTCTCAAACAACCAGAAACTACACAGGACATCTTCCAATCCGAATGCTGGTTAACTGAGAGTCTACTCTGTGTCTGTGTGTGTGTTTATATGGGATCAGTAAATGGATTTTGTAGCGGCTGCAGTTTTGGGGAGAAAGAGTGGAGTTGAGTTTGTCTTTGGGGCGTCTCTTCCTCCTTGACTTTTGGGCAGGGAGTGGCTTTGTGGCAAAGGCCCAGCCTGTTCAGCCCTGGCAGGATTTATCCCCTTTATCTGCCATGAAGTATACCGTGACTCACTACCCAGGTAGCTTAGCTTGCTTTTAAATGTTTTTTTTTTCCAGTTGATTACATCAGCTATAATACAATATTGCAACCTAAATAGATCACTGGTGCTGCTAATTCTGTTAGTAAATATGTTTCTTGTGGTTGGTTCAGTGCCTTTAAGCCATAACATTAGTCTTCCAACCTTACCAGATGATGTTTTTATCTTATGGAGATAAATATTATTGTGTTTTGTTTGCTTGTTTGTTAAAAAATGTAATGCAACTGTTTGGTCTGCCCCTGACACGATAAATAAATAAATAAATAACCTGCAGAAAGATTATAGACTCCTGCCTCTTGTCTTCATGATCCAAAGGTTGGAGAAAGATGGTAGAAAGGACAAGGATCCCTTGCATGCCTCTGCATCTTTTCCTCACTGAAGAAGTGAAGAGTAAACAATTGAGGGGTTGGATGGGGTTTTCAACTACCAGTTGCCAATCCTATGTGTTTACTATGGAATGAGTAGTGATGACCTAACTGATCCCTGCTGTGTTTTCTTTCAGCCAGCTCTAAGTGATACTTCAACTCCATTTTTCTTTCGATGCTACTATGGCAAATGAAGAAGATGACCCAATTATACAGGAGGTAAATAAATACGTCTTGTTGCTTTTTATCACCTCATGCATTAACGTTTGCACTGATCAAAGAATGTTCCCTGTCTTTTTCTCTGGACTTGTCAACCTGGATGGATCGGAATGGAGGCAAGTTGGGGTTTGATGATTAAGAGCAGTGTCTTACAGTTGGGGCCACTCTTACTTCAAGGGAGACAGGGGCAGACATCTCAGGCTGAGAACTTGTTGCATGTTGTAATTATTGGTGCACCTGTACTATGTAATTAATACAGTTTGGCACTGCTTTAATATCTATGGGACCACAGAAGTTGTAGCTTTACAAAACTTTCTGGGTTGTTGTGCGTTTTCCGGGCTGTATGGTCATGTTGTCGCTTTCTGGGTTGTTGTGAGTTTTCCGGGCTGTATGGTCATGTTCCAGGAGCATTCTCTCCTGACATTTTGCCTGCATCTATGGAAGACATCCTCAGAGTTTGTGAGGTCTGTTGGAAACTAGGATAATGGGGTTTATATATCTGTGGAAAGTCCAGGGTGGGAGAAAGAACTCTTGTCTGAGGTAGATGTGAATGTTTCAATTGGCCACCTTGATTAGCAGTTAATGGCCTAGCAGTTTTCAAGGTCTGGCTTCTTACTGCTTGGGGGTATCCTTTGTTGGGATATGATTAGCTGACCCTGATAGTTTCTTGTATGGAATTTCCCTTGTTTTTTGAGTGTTGTACTTTATTTATTGTTATTATTTTAGTGCTTTTTAATACTTGTAGCCAGATTTTGTTCATTTTCATGATTTCTTCCTCTATTGAAATTGTCCACATGCTTGTGGATTTCAGTGGCTTCTCTGTGTAGTCTGACATGGTAGTTGTTACAGTGATCCAGCGTCCAGGTTGGTTCATCAGGTGCTCTGCTATGGCTGATTTCTCTGGTTGAATTAGTCTGCAGCGCCTTTCATGTTCTTTAATTCGTGTTTGTGCTATGCTGCTGCGTTTGGTGGTCCCTATGTAGACTTGTACGCAGCTGCATGGTAAACGGTAAACTCCTGCAGAGGTGAGAGGATTGCTCTTGTCCTTTGCTGAGTGTAGCATTTGTTGGATTTTCTTTGTGGGTCTGTACATAGTTTGTAGGTTCCCTATGCAGCTTCTCTATGCGGTCAGTGGTTCCCTTGATGTATGGTAAGAACACTTTTCCTCTGGGTGGATCTTCGTCTTTACTCTCATGGCTTTTTCTCGGTCTACACAGTTTCATACATCAAGGTTGGAGTCACAAATATCTGACCTGCCTTAATATGCTGTTTTAATGTTTTAATGAGGTTGAAAAGAAAGGCATATCACTTACAGCCTTTTTCCAAGATAAGTTTGCAAAGCATTATCCCTACAACACAAGGCAGAAGTAAGAGCAAAAGAGTAAGTGTGTATTGTTCCAGGCCTTTAGGGTTGTCGGGGGGGGGGGGGGTCATTACACTACACAAATATAGTGTACATACATGTTGAGTATCTATTCTCCGCAATGCCTGGAATGAGAAGTGTTTTTGGTTTCAGAATACCAATACATGCCTAATGATATAGTGTGGGGATGGGACCCAAATCTAAATATTTAATTTAATTTATTGATTTCATTGTTGCTGTTCTTTTGACCAAACATAAATTGATCTCTTGTCTCATGGGAAATAGCAGTTATTATCATCATTATTTGGATAATGTCTCCTATGGCCAGTGACCATGCTAGTTAATGGATTTGGGGAACTGTATTCCAAATATTGTCGAAGGCTTTCATGGCCGGAATCACTGGGTTGTTGTAGGGTTTTTTGGGCTATATGGCCATGTTCTAGAGGCATTCTCTCCTGAGGTTTCACCTGCATCTATGGCAAGCATCCCCACTACCTCTGAGGATGCTTGCCATATATGCAGGCGAAACGTCTGGAGGGAATGCCTCTAGAACATGGCTATATAGCCCGAAAAAGCCTACAACAACCCAGTGTATTCCAAATACCTATCTTACCACTGGAGAATCAGTTCGGTGCATACCAAATGCAGGGTCTGATTGGTAGTGACCCTATAGCTATGGAAGTCTGTGCCCAAAGAACTGAGTCAGAACCTCTTTCTGGTTTCGAGAAAACATTATGTATTTTTAATTGGTTTTAATCTGATACATATTTATTACGTTATTTTCTCAGTATTGCTTCTACTTCTGCAAGTATTATATACACATTTAAAGTAAAAGGTATATTGGAATATGTCTATTTTGTTTCCTGTTTTCTAGATTGATGTGTACCTGGCCAAAAGTCTGTCTGAGAAGCTATATCTCTTCCAGGTATTTTTGAATTAACTTTTTTGGGGGGAAGGGGGGAAATAAAAGCACATGTATTAAAGCTATACTGTTTTTTTCAAAATTAAATAGCTCAGTAATTTTGTTCTTTTCTAGTATCCCATTCGTCCGGCATCGATGACATACGACGAAGTGACTCACTTGTCAGCCAAGATCAAACCGAAGCAGCAAAAGGTTGAGTGCTATTTTAAACCTCGTTTGGGAGGATGTTTTCCTACAAATTACCGTAACCTGCTTAAAAAAAAGTTTAATGGGGATGAAGGATCTCATGTAGCTATATTACCTTCTCAACCCATCTTGCTGTCTCTTGGTTGATGTATTAAGTATTTAAATATTCAGTTTGTCTTTTTTGTTTTAGACATACATTATCACAGACGTAGGTGAACTACAACTCCAAAACTCAAGGTCAATGCCCACCAAACCCTTCCAGTATTTTCCGTCAGTCATGGGAGTTCTGTGTGCCAAGTTTGATTCAATTCCATCGTTGGTGTTCAGAATGCTCATTAATTGTAGGTGAACTATACATCCCAGCAACTACAACTCACAAATGACATAATCAATCCCCCCTCCAACCCCACCAGGATTCACATTTGGGCATATTGGATATTTGTGCCAAATGTGGTCCAGTGAATGAAAATACATCCTGCATATCCAATATTTACATTATGATTCATAGCGGGAGCAAAATTACAGTTATGAAGTAGCAACGAAAATAATGTTACGGTTGGGGGTCACCACAACGTGAGGAACTGTATTAAGCGGTCACGGCATTAGGAAGGTTGAGCAACACTGTTTTAGATGTTCCCTTGCATTTTAAGTCTTCCTTTGTCCTTATTCAACTCCTAGGTTGAGCTGGAAATGGCTATTGACACGTTGAATCCCAACTACTGTCGCAGCAAAGGGGAACAAATTGCGCTCAACGTCGATGGCACCTGTACAGATGAAACAAACACTTATTCCTCGTAAGTGTGGCCACGGTTTAGGATCCAAGTGCTGGGTTTCAGTCTATTCTAGAGGCATGGTTTCAGATCCCCTTTTTGTCAGATGACGATGAGAGTTTTAGTACAACAGATGTGGGTTGCCATGGAGCAGAAGGATTGAATTAGGCCTGAAGAGGGGCTGTTATCAGAAAGATGCAGTGGCAGACTGGGGAGGACTTGGAGGGCTTTACCGCTTCTTCCAGACAAAGATTTTTGGCCCCAGATGTCTTAACAACAAGATCTATGGAGGGGCATGAGCCATTTTGTCATGTTTCCTGTTGCTGGAAGGGGCAAAAAGCATTTTTCAAAAGGACTAGAAAAGACTGCCTTAGGCCACACATCGCCCGCCACAGTACAGACCATATCTGACCATCATTCCAAGCTAGAGAAATGCAGGTTGATCTCTCCCAGATATTTTGGACTATAAGTCAAATCCTGGTTGTGGGACCAAGTGTTTGCATGATGACTTCCAGTCGTTGATCTCTTAGTGCAACAGTGAATAATGCAAATGACAATCAGAATGGCTCCTGGATTATATGATTTTAAGTAATGTTTTAATGCAATATGTTTAAGTTATGTGATTTTAAAGTATATGTTGTTTTATTTTACATGTATTTAAGGCATCAAATTGTGCCTTTGTTGTGAGCCACCCTGAGCCCCCTTCTAGGGTGAGAAGGGAGGGATATAAACATGGCAAATTGTTGCACTCCACACCTGGAAACACCTATGACCGCCGCAGCACACAAGAGTCCAGGAATATAAGCAAATATATACAAAAAGCATATAAAAATCAGGAATAAGAAAGGAAGATATATAATCCAAAAGGTTTTAGCAACAGGTGAAAACCAAACAATAATTCAAATATCTCATAAAGTTCCAGAGGTGATGAAATCCAGGAACAGCCAGGAATCACAGATACAGCATAAGTCCACAATCAAGAAGGTATAAGTAGTAAAACATGAATAAGAGTACATGAACAGGAACTTTAAAAACTTCCAGAATATATTAAATCCAAAATCAAAGCTTGACTTGAACCAGGAACAGGAGAACTCAGGCTTAGCTTCTCATTCTAACGCAGCATTGCCTGAACTGACCTTAAAGTAAACAACATTTTGTCTAATAGATACTCATGAAACCAATCTGTTTCCCATGAGTTTCCTTCACAACTTCCCCATGTAATCTCTCTGAACGATGCAATCTATTTTCTGCTCCGATTTGTAACTAAAGACTTTTGTTGATCTCTGTAGATACAGTGGGTTCCCATGGGAACCTTTCTTATCACTCAGCTCTTTGCTTGATTCCTTATCTGCTGTTGCTGCTTCTGACTCCCCTGAATGTGCTTGAGGCCCTGCACTTTCCGAGCTGGTTTTCTTACAGAGAGAACTAAAGGTTCCTCACAGTCTTGCCATACAAAAGTCCACTCTTGGTTACTTTAAGCTTTCAAGGCAGAAAGGAATCAGTGTGTAGCTGTTTCCCATCAAAATGATTTTAAAGTCGATCAATATTACTTGGATCACCCAGAGATCTGACCCTATCACCAGAACTATCTTCTCCCTGATCCTGAGGAGTTGATACTCTTCTCTCAAGTGGTCACAATCTAAGCAACTTTGTATATTTTGCAGGAAGTTGATGGACAAACAATCTTTCTGCTCTTCGCAAACCACCAGTAACATTTCACGATACGCTGCTGCTATCTACAGGAAAGGTAACTTGAAATCTCAAGGTTTCTACCACCTTTTAAAAAGAAAATTCGTTGTTTTTAATTTTTATTTATTTTACTAGCCGTCCCTTGTCACGCATTGCTGTGGCCCAGTCTGGTGATCTGGAAAATAAAGTAACGTGTTGGTTTGTAATATATGTAATTTCTTTATGCTTCTGGGTAAACAGTATTTCTTGCTGTTTCGTTGTCAGTGTTGATGTGGAGATTGTCTGGTTTGCCTACTCTGGATCAGACAACATATCATTATCCTTCTTTAGGGGTCCCTTTCAAATCTATATCTCTGTGTGTGAATCATATCTATCTATCGATCTATCTATATCTATGGCTGGATGGCTCTTTGTCAGGAGGGCTTTGATTAGGTTTTCTTGTCCTAGTGAAGGGAGTTGGACTGGATAGCCTTAAGTATTTTCTGTTGGTCATGGGGTTCAGTGTGGGAAGTTTGCCCCAATTCTCTCGTTCGTGGGGTGCAGAATGCTCTTTGATTGTAGGTGAACTATAAATCCCAGGAACTGCAACTTCCAAATGTCAAGATCTATTTCCCCAAATTCCATCTGTGTTCATATTTGGGCATAGGGAGTATTCATGCAAAGTTTGGTCTAGACCCTTCATGGTTTGAGTCCACAGTGCTTCCTGGATGCAGGTGAACTACAACTCCAAAACTCAAGGTCAATGACCACCAAACCCTTCTAGTGTTTTCTGTTGGTCATGTGCCACGTTGGGTTCAATTCCATCATTGGTGGAGTTTAGAATGCTCTTTGATTGTATGTGAACTATAAATTCCAGCAACTACAACTCCCAAATGACAAAATCAATTTTTTGAGTGATGGTCACTCCTTGGGTGGTTAGTAGGTGTCTTGTGGCTAAATTTGGTGGTTTTTGAATTATGTTAATCCCACAAACAATCATTACATTTTTATTTATATAGACTAGCTGTCCCCTGCCACACATTGCTGTGGCCCACATGGGGGTTCTGTTGGGAGGTTTGATCCAATTCTATTGTTGGTGGGCTTCAGAATGCTCTGTGATTGTAGGTGAACAATAAATCCCAGCAACTACAACTCCCAAATGTCAAAATTCTATTTGAAGTGATATTTTTAGACCTAAGAATTTTGGCTTCAAAGTGAAAGTCTATTAAAATGTTTCTATTATAATGCTGTAATAGTATTATAATAGAAGGTTACTTGGGAAGGCCAAGACCTTGAACACTTTTCCCACCCTAAATAAATCTGATGAATGAATGAAAATATTTTGTATTCCCTTCAGGTGAACTCCACCTTACACCACTACATGGAATCTTGCAAATGAGGCCCAGTTTCACCTACTTGGACAAAGCAGATGCTAAATACCGGGAAAGAGAAGCTGCTAATGAACGTGAGTCGCTTGATAAGGACTTTCTTGTGATGACACCAATATCTGAAGTGAACTTTCTGTGTGAATTAAAACAATTAATGCACGGTGAGGATATCACTGGCAGGTAGAGAGGTTTGTGGACATCCCAATCCCTGCATATTTCCAATTTCCTTTTCCTGGACTGCAACTCCCAGCAATCCCCCAGATAGATAAGATAGATAGATAGAGAGAGAGAGAGAGGTAGGTAGGTAGGTAGACAGATTGATCTGGGAGTTGCAGTCCAAGAATAGGTAGAGAAGGAAGAAAGGGGAGAAAGGAAGGGAAAGAAAAGGGGGGAAGGAAGGGAAGAAAAAGAAGTAGAGAATGAAAGTAAAAGGGGAATGAAGAAAGGAAAGGGAAGGAAGGAGAGAAAGAAAGGAGAAGAGAAAGGTGAAGGGAAAGAAAAGGGGGGAGGAAAGGGAAGAGAAGGAAGGAAGGAGAGAAGGAAAGAAAAAAGGGAAGTAAGGAGAGAAAGAGGAAGGTTGGCCAAAGCAACACATGGTGGGTACAGCTAGTGTAGTAATAAAAATAGAGTAAAATAATAAATATAATAATAATAATAATAATAATAATAATAATAAATAGAATAAAATAATAAATGGCAGGTACATCTAGTGTAATAATAAAAAATAGAGTAAAATAATAAATGTAATAATAAAGTAAAATAATAAATGTAAAAACAAAAATAAACAAAAATAATAAATGGAATAATAATAGAGTAAAATAATAAATATAATAATAAATAGAGTAAAATAATAAATGGCAGGTACATCTAGTGTAGTAATAAAATAGGATAAAATAATAAATATAATAATAAAAGAGTAAAATAATAAATGTAAAAACAAAAATAATAAATGGAATAATAATAGAGTATAATAATAATAATAATAATAATAACAACAATAATAACAGAGTCAAATAATAAATAACTTTGACTCGAGTATAAGCCGAGGGCCTGAAAAAGGCCTGAAAACTTGAGGGTTTTAAAAATTCCTAACCTCCATAATTCCCAAGACATAATGTTCTGATCCTGTTTGTAGGTTTCTGAGATGCAAAATAGGACAAGTTAGTTCTTTCAACAGCTCCAGAAAACTCAACAGGGTTTTCCAGATCTTTGATCATTATATTGCTTTTATTACTGATTGTCTTATTTTTCTTGCCGCAGCTGGCGATTCTTCTCAAGATGAAGCCGAAGAAGACGTCAAGCAGATTACGGTACGTCAGAACCCCCTCCTAACTATGTAGGAGCTGTAAGCTTGGCTTCACTTGGTTCCATAGGAAGCTGTCTTAGTCAAAGACAAAATATTCCAAGTCTAATCCATCCCTTCTAGCTGGAATCTTCTCAACTCTTTCCAGGTGTTGGTCTCCAGGTGTTAGGCTGCAAGTCCAGTCAACTCCAGCCAGCACCACCAGTGGAGAGGAATGTTGGAGTACATTGTTGGGCGAGTGGACTTATTAATAAGACCCTCCTCATAAATGTACAGCAGAGTAACTTATAAGCAGCAGTGTAACTCAGCACCAGAGCCCAAAGTGATAAAAAGAACAAAAACACACAGACCAATGTTGTCTCTTCATTAGGAGGCTTTTCTTTGTAGCAAAATAATACGGTTGCACTATTTACAAGAACAAGGTTTCCATGACACAAATAAAGTTTGGTGTTATTTGGGGTGATTTGGTCCTATCAACTTGTAATGACAGCAACACTTTTCAGGTGAGGTTCTCCCGCCCAGAGTCAGAGCAGGCACGTCAGCGACGGGTTCAGTCTTATGAATTCTTGCAGAAAAGACAAGCTGAGGAGCATTGGGTCCACCTCCATTATTACGGTTTAAAGGTAAGTGTTTGCATCATTTTTCTGTAGGGGTGTGTATGTATGTGTTTGTGTGTGTGTGTGTGTGTGAGAGAGAGAGAGAGAGAGAGAGAGAGAGAGAGAAAGAGCTGTTTTATTATATTTGCTCATTGGTTGGTTGAATCCATAGACCCAGCGCCAGTAAAATATTTTATCTATAAAATAATATGTGTTCTTTAGAAATACATTTTGATATAGGTGTTTTATAGAATGTTTAAGATGACGATGTGTTTTTATCTATGTTGTAATCCACCTTGAGCCACCAGGAGAGGCGGGTGAGAAATAAAATTATTGGGTTGCTGTGAGTTTTCGTGGTTGTATGGCCATGTTCCAGAAGCATTGTCTCCTGACATTTCGCCCACATCTATGGCATTCATCCTCAGAGGTTGTGAGGTCTATTGGAAACTAGGCAAGTGAGGTTTATATACCTGTGGAATTATGTCCAGGGTGGGAGAAAGAACTCTTGTCTGCTTGAGGCAAGTGTGAATGTTGCAATTGGCCAGCTTGATTAGCATTGAATGGCCTTGCAGCTTCAAAGCCTGGCTGCTTCCTGCCTGGGGGAATCCTTTGCTGGGAGGTGTTAGTTGGCCCTGATTCTTACCTGTCTTTATTTACTGTCCTGATTTTTAGACTTTTTAAATACCGGTAGCCAGATTTTGTTCATTTTCATGGTTTCTTCTTCTTTTTTAATTGTAATTGTCCACATGCTGTGGATTTCAATGGCTTCTCTGTGTAGTCTGACATGGTGGTTGTTAGAGTGATCCAG
>NW_026847771.1:95083101-95141096 GCF_025583915.1 Anolis sagrei ordinatus
TAAAGTTTGGTGTTATTTGGGGTGATTTGGTCCTATCAACTTGTAATGACAGTAACACTTTTCAGGTGAGGTTCTCCCGCCCAGAGTCAGAGCAGGCACGTCAGCGACGGGTTCAGTCTTATGAATTCTTGCAGAAAAGACAAGCTGAGGAGCATTGGGTCCACCTCCATTATTACGGTTTAAAGGTAAGTGTTTGCATCATTTTTCTGTAGGGGTGTGTATGTATGTGTGTGTGTGTGTGTGTGTGTGTGTGTGTGTGTGTGAGAGAGAGAGAGAGAGAGAGAGAGAGAGAGAGAGAGAGAGAGAGAGAGAAAGAGCTGTTTTATTATATTTGCTCATTGGTTGGTTGAATCCATAGACCCAGCGCCAGTAAAATATTTTATCTATAAAATAATATGTGTTCTTTAGAAATACATTTTGATATAGGTGTTTTATAGAATGTTTAAGATGACGATGTGTTTTTATCTATGTTGTAATCCACCTTGAGCCACCAGGAGAGGCGGGTGAGAAATAAAATTATTGGGTTGCTGTGAGTTTTCGTGGTTGTATGGCCATGTTCCAGAAGCATTGTCTCCTGACATTTCGCCCACATCTATGGCAGGCATCCTCAGAGGTTGTGAGGTCTGTTGGAAACTAGGCAAGTGAGGTTTATATATCTGTGGAATGTCCAGGGTGGGAGAAAGAACTCTTGTCTGCTGGAGGCAAGTGTGAATGTTGCAATTGGTCACCTTGATTAGCATTGAATGGCCTTGCAGCTTCAAAGCCTGGCTGCTTCCTGCCTGGGGGAATCCTTTGCTGGGAGGTGTTAGTTGGCCCTGATTCTTACCTGTCTTTATTTACTGTCCTGATTTTTAGACTTTTTAAATACCGGTAGCCAGATTTTGTTCATTTTCATGGTTTCTTCTTCTTTTTTAATTGTAATTGTCCACATGCTGTGGATTTCAATGGCTTCTCTGTGTAGTCTGACATGGTGGTTGTTAGAGTGATCCAGCATTAAATGGCCTTGCAACTTCAAAGCCTGGCTGCTTCCTGTTGGGGGAATCCTTTGTTGGAAGGTGTTAGCTGGCCCTAATTGTTTCCTTTTTTTAGTGTTGATCTTCATTTACTGTCTTGATTTTAAAATTCTTTTTATTATAAACCAGGAATAGGCCTTTTTAACAACTGCATAAGGCAGGGGTCCTCAAACTATGGCCCGAGGCCTGGATATGGCCCTCCAATGTCATTTACCTAGCCCTCGCTCAGGGTCAACCTAAATCTGAAACAACTTGAAAGCACACAACAACAACAACAACAACAACAACAATCCTATCTCATCAGCCAAAAGCAGGCCCACACTTCCCATTGAAATACTAATAAGTTTATATTTGTTAAAATTGTTTTTTGTTTTAATTATTGTATTGTTTTAAGTGTTTTTTGCGCTACAAATAAGATATGTCCAGTGTACATAGGAATTCATTTATGTTTTTTAAAAAAATCTAATTCAGCCCTCCAACAGTTTGAGGGACTGTGACCTGGCCCTCTGTTTAAAAAGTTTGAGGACCCCTGGCATAAGGTTATCTGCTGGGACTCTTCTAGACCTAAAATAGGCCAGGAAAGACAAAAAATATACCAGGCATATCCATATAGAAGGCATTATTTAAAACAAATAATTTGACTCATTGGGGTAACAAAATGGCCCTGGAGGCTTCACTTTGGTCTCCTAGTTTCTATCGAAGCAAATGTTCCTTTAGAATACAAGCAGGAAGGGCATTTAAAGCAAGTCTTCCCATAGAAATATGAGCTCTCTTTATATATTTATGATTCATGATTATGTGTATGGGACTAACACTAGTTGTTTGAAGGAATGTAGACTGGTACACAAAGGTTCTTCCATTTCGATTGAATTGTCTCATCCGTTGGGACATATAATTTATGGGGGTTTTTTTGCAGTAAAAAATGCTAGGCATCTTTGTTTCTGAGCTCCTGCGTGCCTCTCTGGTAGCAATGTGAAAAGAATTCCAGCTATTCTGTGTAACACTGTACAGTACTTAAATGGAGATTTAAACACAGTGGGATCTGGGCGGTTGTTTATGTGCAAACCAATTAAATATCTAAAGATTGCTTGGAATCTCTATCCCATCATGAATCTTGGGCTTTCTCCCCATGTTTCTTAGGACAGCCGCTCGGAACATGAACGCCAGTATTTGTTTAGTCAAGGTCACGGCATAGCTGGAAATACCGAATTAATTAAATCCCCAAGGTAAAAAAAAAAAAACCTTTTTAATTCCTTGAATTATTTGTGGGGAACTGTTCTTACTTCAGGGGAAACCTATATTCTAATTGTAGCAGCAGCCTTTAAAATGAGAGGGGGAAAGGCACAGAATTGGAAGTTTTGACCCTCTCGTCTTCTTCTGTCCTGATTCTTTTTTCAAATTCAGATGAACTTCTTTATGGAAAGTTTCCTTAAACTCTGTGTGTAGCTATTTATCCTCAATTCTTTCTTGTCTTTAGTTGATAAGACAGTCTTGTACGTTTTACCAGAAGCAAGTCTCTTTATGCCCAGTAAGATATTAGTACAGTCCTCATTATTTATTATGTTTGTACAATTAAAACATTACATTAACTGTTAAAAACCACGTCATCTACAATCATAATCTGGGTCATTCCAGTAGTCATTCCAGATATTCCATATACATTTATTGCACTACAATTATTATCCAGAAGCTTGGTCCCAAAGCCACATTTTGAATTTCTCTCTGAAGACCAGGAGGGAGGGAGCTGATCTAATATTACTGGGGAGGGAGTTCCATAGCCAAAGGGCCACCACTGAGAAGGCCCTGTCCCTCGTACCCACCAACTGTACTTGCAAGGGAGGCGGGACTGAGAGCAGGGCCTCCCCAGATGATCTTAACCTCCAAGATGGTTCATAGAAGGAGATACGTTTGGGCAGGTAAATTGGGCTGGAACCATTTAAGGCTTTATGGGCCAAAGCCAGCACTTTGAATTGTGCTCGGTAGCAGACTGGCAGCCAGTAGAGCTGATGCAACAGTAGGGTTGGATGCTCCCTGTACGTCACTCCAGTAAGGAAGCCAGCTGCCACCCATTAGACCACTTGAAGCTTCCGAACAGTCTTCAAAGGCAACCCCATGTAGAGCGCGTTGCAGTAGTCTATTCGGTATAAAACAAGAGCATGGACTACAGTTGACAGTCTGACTTCCCAAGGTACTGGTGCAACTGGCACACAAGTTTTAATTGTGCTAATGGTCCCCTGGCCACTGCCGAGACCTGGGGTTCTAGGCTGCAAACCTGTGATTTCAGGGGGAGTGTAACCCCGTCCAGCACAGGCTGTAACCCTATACCCTGTTCAGCCTTTCAGCTTATCAGGAGTACCTCTTGTCTTTGTCTGGATTCAGTTTCAATTTGTTCGCCCTCATCCAGGCCATCACTGCCACCAAGCACCCGTTCAGGACCTGAACAACCTCCTCAATAGCAGATGGAGTGATAGAGTTGAACGTCATCTTCATACAGATGGCATTGAACCCCAAAACTCCATATCCTTAAGAGGATAAATCCCGAAATCTCCTGTGGATATCAGAGAGGAAAACAGGATATTATTATTATTATTATTATTATTATTAGAAACACAACAAGATGAGTCCACAGCAGACACTCGCTGGCTGTTGTATTGGATCACACATCGGGCACTTCCCAAGTGTCTAGGACTATGTGATGTATCGGCAAATAATGTGTGCAGATCCCAGTAAGGTGGCCTTCTGCAGCTGGCAGATGGTAATCTTGTCAGCACCGGTTGTGTTAAAGTGCAGACCAAGGTCTTTAGGCACTGCACCCAGTGTGCCCATCACCACTGGGACCCCCTTGATTGGCTTGTGCCAGAGTCTTTGCAGTTTGATCTTTAAATTCTCATATCGTGTCATCTTTTCCAGTTGTATCTCTTCAATCCTGCTGTCACCTGGGATTGCAGCATCGACAATCCATAGTTTGTTTTTTAACATGATCATGAGGTCAGGAGTGTTGTGCTCCAAAACTCTGTCTGTCTGAATCCGGGAGTCCCAGAGTAGCTTGTCATGTTCATTCTCTGTAACTTTTTCCAGCTTGTGGCCCCATCAGTTCTTTCTCGCAGGCAGATGGTAATTGTGGCACAAGTTCCAATGAATCATCTGAGCAACGGTGTTATGCCTCTGCTTGTAGTCTGTCTGCTTCCTTGCAGATGATGATGATGATGATTGAGCATGTGAAAGTAAAACCAGGGTGTAGTAATGTGTATTTGGGACTGAAACATCATTGAAATAGTTGACTGTGTAATTAATGGCGGTCAGAATCTTACAAAAACAATACATATATTTTGCTCTGTTAAATATTCAGCTAATCCAGCCTGTCCCTGTAAACAATACAGCCTTAACTATCCATTCTGGAGGACCTTATAGACACACAGGGTTTTGTTGTTGTTGTTAGCAGAAACCTTGGTACCCATAGCTCAAGCCTTAACTATGAATTATCATTATTATAGTTATTATTATATCCAGAGGGACTAGCAACATTCGGTATATTTGAATTGGAAAATGCTGCTCAAACCTACTTGATAAAATGCAAAGCCACACATATTCCATCCCAAACTCATTATGTCTTGTCCATCATCAGATTGATAGGGCATGTATGACCTTCCTTCTAGCTAATCTGGATTTCCAGATCAAGGAAATGCAACTGGTGGTCCTTCCAGTGTTAATGGGATGGAGATTAAGAGCTTTTCCTCTACGGCTAGGGCTGAGGCACCGTTGATGCTGTGCCTGCCTCGACTTCTCTCCATCTAAGACCATGGGGATTTTTCTCCTAATAGACAGGACCCAAGACCACCCACAACAAAGATTCTCTGTGCCTTCTTTGTGGATCACTTTAGAGAATGAAGCTATTTGTTGTATGATAGTTCCCTGAATGGCAGTGTTGTGAAGATGTGTTCTTCGTCTTTCTATAGTGAATACCTGATGATGCTGGTGCCACCAAGTGTGGAAGAGGAGAAGTAAGTGCATGGGGATGGCGGGCTCTTCAGCTCTACAGCAAAGGCTTAGATTTTGTATTTACTCGAGTACTGTATGAAACTAATACTCACTTTTTTTAGCTAAATTACCTTCCCAATTTGTGTAATATGGTGATCTTAGTGCTGAGTCAAAGGAAAAGGGGAATCTCCTTCAGGAGCACCTAGAGCTCCTGTTTGAGGGACATCACCTCTCATTTAATGGTCAGGGATCAATGCTATGGGATCCTGGGAGTTGTAGTTGGGTGAGTCATCAGCATCCTTTGGCAGAGAAGATCTTGTAAAACTACACGATTTCATAATATTGTGCCAGAGCAGTTAAGGGGTTTTTGTTTTACAGCATAGATACAACCCAAGGGCTTTCTGGATAATTTCTGGCAATCTGTAGGTCACAATGCCCAAGAACTTTGTCTCATGGAGGCCCAACCTTTATTTGCCAATGTAGTTATGCCCTCTCCTCCTGCTTCGTTTCTAGGACTGTCCTCCAAGAGAAATCAATATGTTGATGTGATTGTTTTTGTTGTCTTAACACACTTCCTTGTCCTGCAGGGACAAACCTGTGGCTCCTAGCAACGTCCTCTCCATGGCTCAGCTGAGGACTCTGCCCCTTGCTGATCAAATCAAGATCTTGATGAAAAATGGTATGTTTGTCGTGCTTGTCAGTGCTCCTAAAAAGTAAGCTCTTTGAATTATGGGTATTTATTGTCACTGTAATCAGGTTCCTAAGGAGACAATCTAAAAATGTAAAGGTTGATGCAGATCATCAGATCAGTTCTAGCAGTTTTCATTCCCCTGAGGAACAGGTCTTTGGTAAAGCTAATGGCAGTGTTTCTCAACCTGTGGGTCCCCAGATGTTTTGGCCTTCAACTCCTAGAAATCCTACCAGTTGATAAACTGGCTGGGATTTCTGGGAGTTGTAGGCCAAAACCCCTGGGGACCCACAGGTTGAGAAACACTGAGCTAATGGGTCTTAATTTCAAGAATGCGACAATTTAAAAAACTTCTGTTATTACTGGTAAAACTCAAACCTATTCACTTTTGCTGAGAAAATCCTGTTAGGAAAACTTATTTTTTAATTTCGTGTCAGGAGCAACTTGAGAAACTGCAAGTTGCTTCTGGTGTGAGAGAATTAGACGTCTGCAAGGATGTCACCCAGGGGACGCCCAGATGTTTTGATGTTTGTACCATCCTTGTGGGAGGCTTCTCTCATGTCCCCGTATGGGGAGCTGGAGCTGACAGAGGGAGCTCATCAGCACTCTCCCCGGATTTGAACCTCTCACCTGTCAGTCTTCAGTCCTGCCGGCATAAGGGTTTAAACCATTGCGCCACCGGGGGCTCCTGTTGGGGAAAACTACCCTAAAATAAAGCAGAGCATCCAAAACTAAACAGGATACAAAATAAATTTATATTTATTTATTATTTATTTACAGCTTTTATATTCCGCCCTTCTCACCCCGCAGGGGACTCAGGGCGGATTACAGTGTACACATATATGGCAAACATTCAATGCCAATTTTTGACATACAAACATATACAGACATACACAGAGGCTATTTAACTTTTTCTGGCTGCCAGGGGAGCTGTCGCTTCCATCGTCCATCTGCGACTCTGATGAAGCACTTCTGCATTCCCGCATGCTTCCCCGCTGGAATGCTTTGCTGGGGTCTTTTTTATGGCCTCATAAATCAGTTCATTTAGCCTCCCCACACTTTAAAGTGGTACCTAATTTTCCTACTTGACAGATGCAACTGTCTTTCGGGTTGCAAAGGTCAACAACAGGCTACACAATTGGTTGGAAACCAGTAAAGCAGAGCATCCAAAAATAAACAGGATACACTAGTGAGCAGAGCTTGAAGTGGCATGTGATGTGGCTATAAAGAATTTAGAGCTTAGGCAGGCAAAGATGCAGAGTCCAGTCTTAAAAAAAGTTTCTCATCTTAATAATCAAGAACTGAGTTTGAGCTATCCTCTTCTAAAGTTTCAAAGAGAGGGGGAAAACATCAATAACTATATCAACGGCTTTTGGTGCTGGGGGACTTCAATATCCATGCCGAGGCGACCCTCACAGGAGCGGCTCAGGACTTCATGTCTGCCATGGCAACCATGGGGCTGTCCCAACAAATATCTGGCCCCACCCACTGTGCTGGACATACATTGGACTTGGTTTTCTGCCAGGGATGGGAGCAGGGTGGCGGTGTGGAGGAGTTGTCCTATCTCTCCGTTGCCATGGACTGACCACTTCCTGATCAGATTTAGGCTCACTGCACCCCCTAACCTCTGCAAAGGTGGAGGACCCATTAAGATGGTCCGCCCCAGGAGGCTTATGGATCCAAACGGATTCCTGACGGCTCTTGGGGATTTTCCCGCCTCCTCGGTAGGTGACCATGTCGAGGCCTTGGTCGCTCTCTGGAATGGGGAGATGGCCAGGGCAATTGACATGATCGCTCCGGAACGTCCCCTCTCAAGTAGCCGAGCTAAACCAGCCCCTTGGTTTACTGAGGAGCTGGCAGTGATGAAGCGAAGGAAGAGGGAACTGGAGAGCGTGTGGCGTTCAGACCCAAGCGAGTCAAATCGAACACGGTTTGTGTCCTTTTTAAGGGCATACGCCGCGGCAATAAAAGCCGCAAAGAAAACCTTTGCGGCTTCTATTGCGTCTGCAAAGAACCGTCCGGCGGAGTTGTTTCGGATTGTCAGAGGTCTTTTAACTCCCGCCACTCAGGCGGGAGCCCTGACAATTCGGTCACGCGCTGTGAAGCATTTGCTCGGTTCTTTGCAGACAAAGTCGCTTTGATCCGTTCTGGGCTGGACACCATGTTAAATGCAGTCTCTGAGGATGTGACACGAGCACCTGCTTGTCCTATTTTGATGGATTCTTTTCAATTTGTGAAGCCCGAGGATGTGGACAAGATACTTGGAGGAATGAGGCCCACCACGTCCATCCTAGACCCCTGCCCATCCTGGCTTCTGAAGGGGGCCAGAGGGGGATTGGCTGAGTGGGTAACGGTGGTGGTTAATGCCTCCCTTCGGGAAGGCAAGATTCCAGCGTGCTTAAAACAAGCATTATAAAACCGCTGTTGAAGAAACCATCATTGGACCCCACTAAATTTGACAACTTTCGGCCTGTTTCCAATCTCCCCTTTTTGGGCAAAGTCATGGAAAGCGTGGTGGCCTCACAACTCCAGGTATTCTTGAGAGACACGGATATTCTGGATCCGGCACAGTCTGGTTTCAGACCGGGACATGGTACCGAGACGGTCTTGGTCGCCTTAGTGGATGATCTGCGCCGGGAGCTAGACAGGGGGAGTGTGGCCCTGTTGGTGCTCCTGGACCTCTCAGCGGCCTTCGATACCGTCGACCACGGTATCCTTCTGGGGCGCCTTGCGGAAATGGGCCTTGGGGGCACTTTGCAGTGGCTCCAGTCATTTCTGGAGGGCCGCACCCAGAAGGTGTTATTGGGGGACACCTGTTCAACACCACAGCCTTTGACCTGTGGGGTTCCACAGGGCTCTATATTGTCCCCATGCTGTTTAACATCTACATGAAGCCGCTGGGTGAGATCATCCGGAGTTTCGGGGTGCGGTGTCACCTGTACGCAGATGACGTCCAACTCTGTCACTCCTTCCCACCTGCTACTAAGGAGGCTGTCGAAGTCCTGAACCGGTGTCTGGCCGCTGTAATGGTCTGGATGAGGGCGAACAAACTGAAATTAAATCCAGACAAGACAGAGGTACTCCTGGTCAGTCGCAAGGCCGAACAGGGTATAGGGTTACAGCCTGTGCTGGACGGGGTCGCACTCCCCTTGAAGGCGCAGGTTCGCAGCTTTGGTGTGACCCTGGATTCATCTTTGAGCCTGGATCCCCAGGTTTCAGGGGTGACCAGGGGAGCATTTGCACAGCTTCGGCTCGTGCGCCAGCTGCGCCCGTATCTTGGGAAGTCTGACTTGGCCACGGTGGTACATGCTCTGGTCACATCCCGCCTTGACTACTGCAACGCTCTCTACGTGGGGCTGCCCTTGAAGACGGCCCGGAAGCTTCAGCTAGTCCAGCGCGCGGCAGCCATGTTACTAACGGGAGCGGGACGCAGGGAGCACACAACGCCCTTGTTGTCCCAGCTCCACTGGCTGCCGATAAGCTACCGGGCCCAATTTAAGGTGCTGGTGTTATCCTACAAAGCCCTAAACGGTTCCGGCCCAAAATACCTTTCGGACCGCATCTCGGCCTATGAGCCCACGAGGGCCTTGAGATCGTCTGGGGAGGCCCTTCTCTCGATCCCGCCTGCCTCACAGGCACGTTTGGCGGGGACGAGAGAGAGGGCCTTCTCAGTGGTGGCCCCCCGGCTGTGGAACACCCTCCCTGTTGACATCAGACAGGCGCCCTCCCTTATGGCTTTCCGTAAGAGCCTAAAGACCTGGCTATTCGAGAAGGCATTTAATTGAGAGCTACACGAATCTGGTAATGACAACAGGAACGGATTATGGGTTATGAGATTGGCTATGATTCTATGCTGTGACGGTGCGGATTTGTTAATGTGATTTAGGTTAATGTGTAATGGTTGTGTTGATATATTGTGTGCTTTTGTAAACTGTGTTTTTATATGTTGTACACCGCCGCGAGTCGCCCCAGGGCTGAGAGCGGCGGTCAACAAATGAAGTAAATAAATAAATAATAAATATCTCTCTGACACACACACACACACAGATCTCAAAGCACACAGCACATACTCTTCATAGTATCCATTTTAAACAGCCAGTCAAAAAGAGAGAAGAATTGTATAGTACAATGGTATAGTACAATATAGTAATATATAATACTGATATAGTAATATATAATACTGATAATACTGCTAATAATATATTGTATGCATATATATCTTGTAAGGTGCTCTGAGTCCCCTTCGGGTTGAGAAGGGCAGCAGACAAGTGTCGTAAATATTTATTTACTTATTTCCGGTATTTCTACCCCGTCTCTTATCTACCCCGAAGGCAACGATTCAATGCTGCTTCATCTAAAAAAATAACATAATAATACAACAATATTAAAATACATAAAGCATTAACTAAACAGTACATAAACATTAATCAAAACAATAATACAATATCATCAGCTGTATCGTCATTCCAGTCAATAAATAAATAAATAAAAGGATACATTCCCAACTGTCATTCAGGAGACATAGGAAGGGGAAGGGAAACCCTCAGACTATTCTAAACTAATTAACTGCTCCTTGTTGAGGACTTGAGACTTGGGCATTGGGGGGGTTGGATTCCAACAAATCCATCCTCCCAATACTAGTATGAGAATTACAGTTAACTTCGGAGTGAGCAAGGAAACCTGAAGAAAACTGAAGTTGGTATCATCTTCCTTGATATTGCGGAGGCCTTATTCTTCTAACCCTGAAAACCCCAAGTCCCTGATATTGTTCTCCAGATGTGTTGGATTACATCTTCCCATCCAGCTTGGCTGTGGCTTATTGGGGTTTTAGTCTCACATGTCAAAAGGGAAGCAGAGTTTTATCGTTTTCGTAATCTCTGAAGCATTCTGTTTTGTGTGTCTTCACCTTCAGTGAAAGTCATTGCATTTGCAAACCTGATGAGCCTCTTGGCTTCTGGGACGGATCCCACAGCAGCCTTGCGTTGCATCCAGCAGGTGGCGCTGTTGGTGCAAGGAAACTGGGTGGTGAAAAGGTAAAGCGCCCTTTTGTTCTGTTTCTTCTTATGGAATAGGCTCTATTGTTCCTCTTTTGCTTTTTGGGGGGCTGCAGAGTCAAATGGGGTGCCAAATTATTAACACATGTTAGAGACTCATTGGAGAGCCTCCAGTGGGCCATGTATCTATTGCATATTTACAAATGTGATCTATGTTGTTACTTGACGTTTTTTTACAATTGTGCTGCTTTTGAATTGATCCTCAAGTAGAAGTAGTTGCATGAAAGATAATAATAATCATCATCATCATCTTTATTTATACCCCGCCACCATCTCCCCAATGGGGACTCGGACCGGCTTACATGAGGCCAGCCCAAACAGCAAATTTTACAATAAAATAAAATTGAAAACGCAAACAATAATTACATAAAACATGTGAAAACATAGCAATATAAAATTACAGTAGGCACAATTACAATAACAATGGGCGGTGTATATGTAATGGTTAAAAGAGAGACTAATTAAAAACTAATTAAAACAGGGGAGATAAGAAAGACAGATTATTTGCGGAGGAGGACTCATCATAGTGTGGGTTGTGGAATCAGGCTTTCCCACAAGGGGGGGACACATATACTCCAAGTATTTCCTCTACTTGGGATTACCAGGGGTCCCTTACTGCAAGGGATGTTCCTTATTTGTTAGTTAAGAAGCTTGACTCTTATGCAGACTGAACAAGATTCCCTTTTTTCTGGAGAGATTGAATAAAACAGGCATGAGCAAACTTCGATCCTCTAGGTGTTTTGGACCTCAACTCCCACAATTCCTGACAGCCTACTGGCTGTTTGACTGGCTTTACAGTACTGATTAATTCTCTTCTATATCAGTTTCTCATCTGGTTTTAAAATGTTCTAATTTGTAAAAAAAAAAAAATTGAAATATTGGGGAAAAAAGTTCTGATTTTTCTGTCACATTTTCCCTTTCTTCCTTTGCTTAGTTGTTAAAAACGGGAAGAATCCGTTCGGACAGGTGAACTGGGCCGGAGTTGTTTAGAGCTTTATAGGTCAAAACCAGCACTTTGAATTGTGCTCGGAAGCTAATTGGCAGCCAGTGGAGCTGGCGCAACAGAGGGGTCGTATGTACCCCGCTCCTGTTAGCAATCTGGCTGCCGCTCGTTGGACTAATTGAAGCTTCCGGGCAGTCTTCAGAGGCAACCCCACGTAGAGACCATTGCAGTAGTCTAAACGGGATGTAATTCTTACCGGTAAATTTATTTATTTGCCTTATTTATACCCCGCCTTTCTTTACCCCGGGGGAACTCAAGGCAGCTTCCAAATGGTACCTACACAGTGCCTCAAAACATACAAAAATCACCTAAATAAAATTACAACATAATAAACATGATTAAAATACATTCAAGGTTAAAATACGCCATCCAGAGTTCAAGGTCTAAAAGCCATTCCGTGATCAATTGCACATAATTCCACATTAAGATTACTGCACTGCCCTATGTTTCAAAAGCCTGCTCCCAGAGCCAAGTTTTGACTCTCCTCCTGAAGGCTGATAAAGAGGGGAGTGATCTGATGTCACTAGGGATAGAATTCCACAACTGAGGGGCCACCACTAAGAAGGCCCTGTCCCTCATCCCCACCAGCCGCGCTTATGAGGAAACCCATTTTGTGGCTTTTTTGAAGGCTTTCTTAAACCCAGTCCATACATTCCAGGGCTTCTGTGCATCAAATAGCAGGCTTTAGATGTTTTTCTGATATTGTTCAAGACAAAATTGAAATTTTGGAAGGTATGAGCATCCAAAAAAAAGCTTTCCAAGCTTTGAGAAGTAGGTGCAGTATTTAGATTTTGAAACAATATAAAATAATGTATTAAAAAAGGTCCTTTTGAGTTTTTCTCCCCCTCTTGAGTGCATTTTGTATGTATCCCTGCCAGGCCTGACATGACCAGTTTTAATGTACTATTTGCTTTGTGAAATCTCTTAAAGTGTAATAGATCAATAATAATAATAATAATATTTACACCCTGCCACCAATGGAGACTCGGGGCGGCTTACGTGAGGCCAAGCCCAGACAACATATTACAGCAAAATAAAACCAAAACATAAGCAACAAGCAACAGCATCAAAATTACATTTAAAAAGGCTTTGAGGGCTCGAATCCCTCTTTTGAGAGATTCGAGCAGTTTCTAATCCAGGCCGAATGAGAAGGTGCCACTGGGCAGGTGCCTGGAGCCATTGTATTAATAACACAAGGAGCTGCAACTCACAAGGCTTTGTCTTCACAAACAGCGATGTCCTGTACCCAAAGGACACCTCCAGCCCACACAGCGGAGTCCCAGCAGAAGTTCTTTGCCGCGGAAGAGATTTTGTGGTGAGTATGAAAGACATCTATTATCTTGACTCTCCCTTGGGCTATAGTTCATTGGAAGGACATATACTTTGCAGGAGCAATCCTTGGCTTCTCCAGGTGGGGCTGGCAAGAAAAATAACACCACAAATTCAGGAATGTCTTGACAGTCACTATCAGTATAGATCAGGCCTGTGCAAACTAGGGCCCTCTGGGTGTTTTGGACTCCAACTCCCACAATTCCTAACAGCCTCAGTCCCCTTCCTTTTCCCCCTCAGCCGCTTAAGCGGCTGAGGGGGAAAAGGAAGGGGCCTGAGGCTGTTAGGAATTGTGGGAGTTGGAGTCCAAAACACCCAGAGGGCCCAAATTTGCCCATACCTGGTATAAGTATACCTTACTTAACTGATAGTGAAACATTCCTTCGGTTTCTTCCTCGTTCTCTGTCTAGGTGAGATTTTTATGTGCACCTCTGTAAAATAGGCAGGTATGTTTCAACTACCTCCAGAATCCTATATTGTTATGGATGAACAATAAAACTGAGGGCTGCGAGAGCAGATAAACTTGCCTTTTCAACTAACCCCAGTATATTAAATAGGCATAGACTCATTTAAATGGAAAGCATAAGAAAACTGGAGAGCCCCTGCTGGTGCAGCAGGTTAAACCGCTGAGTAGATGAACTTGCTGACTGAAAGGTCAGCAGTTCGAATCCATGGAGCAGGGTGAGCTCCTGTTAGCCGCAGCTTCTGCCAACCTAGCAGTTCGAAAACATGCAAATGTGAGTAGATCAAGGGAATGGTAAGGTAATAGTGCTTCATGCAGTCATGCTGGCCACATGACCTTGGAGGTGTCTACGGACAACACCGGCTCTTCGTCTTAGAAATGGAGATGAACATTGCTCCCCAGAATTGGACACAACTAGACATAATGTCAAAGGGAAACTTTTACCTTTACTAAGAAAATGGGCTCAGTGAAAGAAAAAGTCATCCCTGAATGCATGTTAGTTGCAGACTTCAAGTGATCTATGGGAGATTCCAAATACGTTTCCTTACTTATTACAAGCCATATGTGACCTGATTGGTTCATGTCATGTAGAGAAAGGGTCTCTAGTCTAGTTATGGACATACATTCCCTGACAGCTGCTTCTTCCCACTCATGATGGTGAGTGGAGACTAATTGTGGGCCAAAATATTGGAAGAGAGAAAGATTTTCCACATCCTTGCCCTAAAATAAGCCAAGTAAACGTGTCAAAGTTTTATGTGTGTGTGTATATAATTTAAACTATCTCTTCTCAGATGTGGAAGTTCACACAAGACCGCTGGGTGGTCCGGAAAGAAGTTGCAACGGTTACAAAAGTAAGTTTCTTTTACAGTGAATTGAATGGGGTTCAGGTTTGATGTTCTACTCAACTGTCTGTCTCCAGATCCAATCTTCAAAATATCCCAAATACGACAAAATCTTGTGGTTCACCCAAATGGGAAGTTTCAGGAAAGATGTCAGATGAAGTCTATGTCTAGGTATTCTATGTAGAGCACCCCATTCTGATTTGGATTCATTTAAATCAGTGGTTCTCAACCTGTGGGTCCCCAGATGCTTTGACCTTCAACTCCCAGAAATCTTAACAGCTGGTGAACTCACCGGGATTTCTGGGAGTTGTAGGGCAAAACACCTGGACACCCAAAGGTTGAGAACCACTGATTTAAACAAAAAAAAGCTCTAGTTCTTGTAGGAGTTCACGCCTGAGAAGATGTGGTTGAGACTTCCATTGATCTACAAAGTGGGAGTAGACTTTTCCCCAGTTCAGGTTTCCATTTCTGATATTTGAGAGCTCACTTGGATGCTGTGAAGGGTTGCTGATCACATAAGGCAATGAAATATACTTTACATCAGTATATAGTCAGTCTCTGAGTTACAAAATCCAACTTATGAACGACTCATAGTTAAGAACATGGCTGAGACAACAGAAAGTGAGAGAAATCTATCACTCTGAAGAGAAATGCAGTCCTGAAAATTATCATGGGGATATATATCTATTTGGCTGGAGTTACACTTAAAAATGTACCTGCTCTTACTTATATACAAATTCCAGTTAAACCTACAGAAGCTATCATGTTTGTAACATGGGGACTGCCTGTATAAACATAAATACTGTTGAGCGAGTAGACTTATTAACAAAAGACCCTCCCCATAAACGTATAGCAGAGTAACTTATTAGCAGCAACATGACCCAGCACCAGTAGCCCAAAGTGATCAAAAGTACAAAAACACATAGACCAATGTTATCTCTTCATTAGGAAGCTTTTCTTTGTAGTAAAATAATATGGTGGCACTATTTACAAGAACTAGGTTTCCAAAACACATGTTAAGTTCTTTATACTTCCTTCTTTGCTTCCATGCTGGGCTTCTTTCTCATGCAGATAAATACCTTCACTCCCACAGAGCTTCCTCTCACACCAATCTTACTCAGAATCTTCACACAGTAGCTTTACACACAGCTTTACACATGAGGTCTTCAACCTGGGGCATCTTTTGCCGAAGCTTCTCACACCAGACCTTGTCACACTCAACCTGCTCATAGACTTTAAAGCCTGCCTCACAGAGAAGCCTTCTCACAGACTGAGGTGTTCTCTCACTGAGGCAATCTCATACAGAGAGGTTTCTCTCACACCGAGAGTCCTCTCAGACTGAGGCGTTGCTAAGCAACAGGCACACCTGCTTATATTCAGTCACTGCATCCATTTAACCCTTTCACCGCTTGACTCACATTTTTGTAACCAAAATTAGTTAATTTTTAATATTTCTGACAAATACTTGCTTTTTTCCTAGCTTGGCCCAGAGGATGTGAAGGACTTCTTGGAGCACATGTCTTTCCTGAGGATAAACAGAGGCTGGGAATTCAAGCTCCAGTACGACGAGGATTTTGTCAGGAAGCATCCGGACGTGGTCCAAAGGCAGCAGATGCTCTGGATGGGGATCCAGGCCAAGTAAATGGTTTGATTTACCTTTCCCAGGGAACGGGGTGAGGAGGGGGGTGCAGTGGAGAGCGAGCAACGTGAAGCTTGGCAGTGGCCCTAAATTGGCAGATAGATTTGAAGAGCCATTGGTTTGGCCAAACAGAGCGCATCAAAGTGCTACTCAAATGTCTGTGGGTTCATGTAGACTTGGGTATTTTCCATGAGTTCTGGGGACATTTTCTCCAGCCTTGGAACTCTGTTGGAGCCCCACCAGTCCTTTATAACAAAACTGGAGGTGACCAGAATATTAATCATGGTTGAGGTTCAGTCTTTAAATGGATTTTTGGCTAAAATAAACAGGGAAGGATGGTTTTTGGTGGAGGTCTCTGCCACTTAGATACAGTTCTCCCATTTGAGGGACGGAAGTCCCATCTTCCCCCATTTGGGAGCATTTATTTTCTCTTCTGGAGTCTTCACCAATGAATGAAAAATCAGCTACGTGATTTCTATCCCTAGTAGGGCTGGGCTTTAGCACAGCAGGTTAACCACCAATGGCAGTAAATCTTGCCAACCAAAAGGTTACCAGTTCGAAGCCTGGGTCAGGGTGAGCTCCTGGCCTTTAGCCCAGCTTCTGCCTACCTAGCAGTTTCGAAAACAGCAGTGTGAATAGATAAATAGGTACCGCTTAAGTGGGGAGGTACTTAAGGCACCCATAAGAAAATGCCAAGAAAATTATGGCAATTCAATCAGTGAGGAAGTTTCTGAACAAAGCTCTTCGGCAGGGAAAGTGGGGCAACACCACCCCTCGTGGCCGGAACCGAGCATAGCCTCCAAGATGCTGAAGATGGGAAAGCTTTTATATACCTCTATCTATGTACAGGTTTCTGTTTTGTCAGTGTATAACGGCATTGAATGTTTGCCGGATATGTGTTCGGTGATCCGCCCTGAGTCCCCTTTGGGGTGAGAAGGGCGGAATATAAATACTGCAAATAAATCAGTGGTTCCCAACCTTTTTGTGACCAGGGGCCACTTTGACCAGGGACCACTCTTCAACATTAGTATCAAAAGGGTTATGAGTTAGGTTTTGGGTAATTTTAGACTCAGTTTGGGATGCTGATTCAGAAAATTGCATTGGATCGACCACATCAGCTCTAGTTTCTGATGCAGAACGTATGCTATGGTCAGCAACAAGGAAGGAGTAGCATGCGGCACAAAAGGAGTGGAAATAAAATAAATAAAGAGGAAGGAGCCTCACAGACTCCAAGGCCCACAAGTTAAAAACCACTGACATAAATAGTATAATTTTAAGGATGAGTGGTTTATATTTTCCAGAGTATCATTATGGTGTTTTGAATTAGATCAATTAACTGATAAGGATGTGTGTGTGTTTGTGTAGTGTTGTGTAGTGATCTGAGTGCTGGGTTATGACTCTGGAGACCAGGGTTTAAATGGGCAGCTTTGGCCAAGTCCTACCCTCTGAATTTCAGAAACGCAAAAGCGCCTCTGAACAAATCTGTCCAAGAAAACCTTGTGATAGGTTCACTTTAGGATAATAATGAATTGGAAACAACAAGTAACATACATTTCTGTCTTTTCTTCAGGTTAGAGAAGGTGTATAACCTGGCAAAAGAACACATGGCGCCAAAGAAACAGGCTTCTCAGGCTGGTAAAGGAATCTCAATCTTTTCTTTAAGGCTTTATTGCAGCTTTGCATTACATTTACATGGACTTTTATTTCTATATTTTAGTACAAGACTCTAGTTTACAGGGATCCCTCATGCCACAGTTTCTCTGATTAAACAGCAGAGGAAACAATGGTCTAAGAAAGGAGTAGTGTTATTTTATTTTTGGTGTGAGGAGTGACTTGAAAAACTGCAAGTCGCTTCTGGTGTGAGAGGAATTGGCTGTCTGCAAGGACTTTGCCCAGGGGACGGCCTGGCTTTTTTTTAATGTTTTATCATCCTTGTGGGAGGCTTCTCTCATGTCCCTGCATGGGGAGCTGGAGCTGACAGAGGGAGCTCATCCACGCTCTCCCCTGATTTGAACGTGCGACCTGTCAGTCTCTAGTCCTGCTGGCGCAAGGGTTTAACCCATTGGGCCACCAGGGGCTCCTGTAGTGTGAAATGGGATTCCAATAGAGATGGAGACTGAAATAACACACAGTTCATTGAACCAAAGTAGTTCAAATCAAATCAAATCATTTATTTCGGTCATAGACCAGCACAGGAAATAGCAATCACATTTCCAAAGTAGTTGTTGTATCTGAGCTAGGAGGCATGTAAATCTTTTCCTATTCAATTCTTATGTGCAGGAAGGAAACCAAAATTTGTTCCCCAACCGATTAGATTGTGAAAGGGTTCTTCACACACATTTGGTGATTTTTCATATTTCTAGGTCTTGTGAAAATTTCATGACACTGTTTTTGTGCAAAAAAAAATATGCAAGGCACTATATTGTGTGCAATACTTTTTTTGCACAAAATTATTAATTTTTTTGTTCCCAAATGTTGGAACTGGAAAAACTTGCAGCGGCTAGTAGCCTTTTTCAACAAGATGTCTCAACACATTGGCACACCCTTCCTGGGAAGCGAGAGGAAAATTCATGAATATTTTTGATGAAGTGAACCAAGCGCGTTTAAAATAACAGTCATATCAGCTCTTCAAACTGGTTCAGCCACCAGTCTTTTGCCCCAAAGACTCTTCCAGAAGAGGGAACAGGCAAGGTCTCCAAAGACATTCTTCTGTCATCATGAAGCTTGAAGGAGAGATTTGGGAAGTAGAAAAAAACAAGAGTGAGTCTGAGACAGTTGAGTAAAGAACTCACATTAAGTGAACATAGCAATCGCAAATTCAGCATTTGGCTTCTTTCCAGACTCTGGAAACGATAAGAGGAATTAGCCCACAGAGAGCATGAATGGACCTTGCTTCCCCCCTCCCCTTCCCTTTGCCCTTCCTGCTTTTCTTCCCATCCAAAATCTGCTTGGAAGGATTACTAGCTGGGCAGTCTGAAAAGCGATTAGCAGTCTAAGTGGCAGCCCTGATTTCAAGGAGTCTGCGTTGCACATATGTGCTGGGCGTTTATGCATCGAGGGCTTTGTTCTTCAGCTCCCTTGGGACTGTGCCTTGACATTCTTCTGTCTTTGGAAGTCGTCAGGTAAAACCGACAAGATCTGGACCTAAAACCGACAAGATCTGGTAGTTGCTTTTTCAAAGGCTTTTGTTATAGACTTTTGTTATAGACTTCAAAACCCTCTCCAAGGAAATTAGTTAACATACACAGTCACCACTTTTTTTGCAGGGATGGTTCCAGTTTTCTTAATTCCATTATTTTCTCTTTCTGGAGGGGAGCAAGCAAAGGTTTTGTAGAATTCATACATTGCATACTGGTGGCACTATGCCAATAAGTCATGATTAAGGTCGCTTTGAGTTTTCAAGGCTGTATGGCCATGTTCCAGAAGCATTCTCTTCTGACATTTCACCCACATCTATGGCAGGCATCCTCAGAGGTTGTGAGGTCTGTTGGAAACTAAGCAGATGAGGTTTATATACGTGTAGAACAATGTCCAGGGTGGGAGAAAAAAAACTCTTTGTCTGTTTGAGGCAAGTGTTAATTTTGCAATTGGCCACCTTGATTAGCATTGAATGTCACTGCAGCTCCTAAGCCTGGCTGCTTCCTGCCTGGGGGAATCCTTTGTTGGGATGTGTTAGCTGGTCCTGACTGTTTCCTATCAGGAATTCCCCAGGCTTTGAAGCTACAGTGCCATTCAGTGCTAATCCAGCTGGCCAATTGCAACATTCACACTTGCTTCAGGCAGACAAGAGTCTTTTTCTCCCACCTTGGACATTATTCCACAAGTATATAAACCTCTCTTGCCTATTTTCTAACATACCTCACAACTTCTGAGGATGCCTGCCATAGATTTGGGTGAAATGTCAGTGGAGAATGCTTCTGGAACATGGACAGACAGTCCAGAAAACTCACAGCAAGCCAGGGATTCCAGCCATGAAAGCCTTTGACAACACAATCATTAAGGTGGTGGTAATGGGGACACAATGGCAGAATGCTTGAAAAAAAGCCACCCAAAATTAATTAAAAATAACGAATATTGCTACATACTCCCCTCCTCTTAAAATCCCAGTCACCCTATTTTTTTAGATGCAACTTGGGTTTTTTTCTATTTAATAAACAATGGAAGTCATTATGGATAACCAAGATTACTTATAATGCATTCATGCAAGTTGTGGCTGAGAAGGCAGCTAGATGAGAATCTTTGCTACACTCCTAGGGTTTTTTGTAGAGGCCCTTGATTATTGGATGATGCACTGGTTATGGAAAGTGAGGCAAATTGTAGCTCATCGGAACATGCAAATGACCCCTCCCTTGCACTTGGGCTACTAAATGAAAACCATTTAAGTAAATGAGACAGTTGCTTGCATTGCCCTTTTTTCCCACTCCACCCAAAGCGTCTGAGATCCTAGATCAGTACTGGCTTTCTTGAAGAGCAACGATTCTATTACATAAATTGAGTAGTGGATGGGCATCAGTTCATGCTTTTTAGCTACTAGTCATGCAGGCAATGTACAGCCTCCATTATCAGAGTCAATATTCCTCTCAGTTATCCGTTGCTGCAGAATATGAGTTAGAGGGCTCTTTTGGATTCTGACCTTTTTTGTGTGTTTCCCAAACTGGATTTATGCTGCCATATAATGCAGTTTGTGCCAGTCAGCTTTCGTACGATATTATTTGTAGAACCCACTGTTTGCTTGATATTCAAGCAGTGCTTCTTATAAGTCAGAGCATGGTCCAGAGTAACTCCCAGGTATTTTGGAGTGCTGCAATGCTCCAGTGGGATTCCTTCCCAGGTAATCCTCAGAGCTCGAGATGCTTGTCAGCTCTTAAGATGAAAAGCACATGTCTGCATATTAGATGGATTAGGAATCAGTTGGTTTTCCCTGTAATGGGCAGTAAGAGCACCTAAAACTTCTGAGTGCTTCTGTTCAACCATTTTAAAGTTACCTGGTTGAGTGGTGATGCCACGATCATCAGCATAGATGAAACTTTTCAATGCAATTAATCTGTATTCTAAAACTGCATTATATGACAGTGTAGCTCCAGACCTAGAGCTGCTATGATCAAACCACCATTATGAGTTATAGTACATTTGAGTAAACTAATGTAATTCAGCTTAACATCTCAGGTTCTTTGCCCAGATTCATCCATACCTGTTCTTGTGTATTTGCACCGGGAC
Source organism: Anolis sagrei ordinatus (assembly GCF_025583915.1). Taxonomy (NCBI): domain Eukaryota; kingdom Metazoa; phylum Chordata; class Lepidosauria; order Squamata; family Anolidae; genus Anolis; species Anolis sagrei. The sequence continues at coordinate 95,104,328 of NW_026847771.1, forward strand.
TGTGGCGCAACTGGCTGGGAGTCAACTGCATTAAGATCACTACCGGCCAAAAGGTCATGAATTCAAAGCCAGCCCAGGTCAGAGTGGGCTTCCGACCAATTTGTGTTGTTGACCTTTGCAGCCTGGAAGACAGTTGAATCTGTCAAGTAGGAAATTTAGGTAGCGCTTATGCAGGGAGGTTAATTTACGACGCCATAAAAATCTCCAGCAAGCATGCAAATAATGAAGAAGTACCTCATCAGTGTCACAAATGGGCGATGAAGCGACAGCTCCCCTGGTGGCCAGAATACCTCATGAAAAGCTGGAATGTTAAATGGTCTCTGTGTGTCTGTCTATATATGTTGTGTATCTACTGCATTGAATGTTTGCCATGTATATGTACATTGTAATCTGCCCTGAGTCCCCTGCGGGTGAGAAGGGCGGAATATAAATACTATAAATAAATAAATAAATTCTTTTTTTATGTGTAGCTGCTCCGTTGCTGGTTTCTGGAGAACAGAGGGTCAACCTGGCCATCGCAAAAGTCAAGCAGAGCTATGGGCAACTGGAGCAAGACTTTCGGAAGCGGAAGGCCGAGAGCCAAGCCTTCTGCCCGATGGACGTTCTTGGGGTCCACATAAAGGAGGAGCCCCTGAGCGACGAGGAGCCAATGGATACATCGATCTGTGATGGCCTGAATAACGGACTGGCCAACGGTATCCATTTGGAAGAGAACTCGGTGGACTCCTTAAATGGCCACTTGCCAGTCCAGGAGAGGGTCACCCAAGAACTGAGAGCCTTTTTGGTGGCAACATTTAGGAGACAGTATGTCCTAACCCTGAACGAGCTGAAGCGCTTGTTTAATCTCCACGTGGCTAGCCTTCCTCCTGGGAACCTCTTGTTTAGCGGCATTTCAGACAAAACGTTGCAGGACATGGTGTTGGACCTGGGCTGCAAGCAAATCATGGTGCCTGTAAGTGCTCTTATTTTGCTACTAATTATTATTATGTGTTGCAATGGTGTATGCCAGTTTCCCTTGTGCCTGTTTTTGTCCTCTTCTGGGCAGTGTGGATTTGGGGTTCTTTCCCTCCATCATACAGACTCCTGTGCCCCCTAAACACATTATTTATGTGCCTCATGCACTGGAATGGAGAAGGGTCCGGCTATATCACCATTACCAGGCACAACATGGTGCCAGCAGCTATACAGAACAACAGCTGTAATGTGTATTTGTGGCCTAGTCTTTCAGACTGCCTGTTGGTTTCGCTGCTCTGAGGTCATGAAGAGGCAGGTAGTCTCCTCCACTTCTTAAATTGTTGGTCCTAATCCCAAATGGGGGTCCTTTAGCTCAATGTTGGGGTCCTGAATTTTTCTAAATGCCACCTAGTGGCTGTTTTGGACATTTACACAACTTTGTGTTGTCATGTTAATAATAGACTCTGCAGAAGATGCTTCAGCTGTACTTCATACAAACAAAAATGAGCCTGTATTGTCGAAGGCTTTCATGGCTAGAATCAATGGGTTGTAGTTTTTTTCGGGCTATATGGCCATATGCTAGAAGCATTCTCTCTTGACGTTTTGCCTGCATCTATGGCAAGCATCCTCAGAGGATGCTTGCCATAGTTAGGGTTGACCTTGTTTAACCCTAACTTTGACTCGAGTATAAGCCGAGGGGGACTTTTTCCAGCCTTAAAAAAGGGCTGAAAACTCATCTTATACTCGAGAATATACGGTATATATAATACGTATATATGTTATATGCCATATATACATATATGTTATATGCCATATATACATATATGTTATATACATATATGTTATATACATATATGTTATATGCCATATATATTGTATAAAACCCTTTTAAGGGGTTGGTGTAACCTCCGTTTGCTAGTTAAACTGAATTACCATGTCGTGAAAGGAGACATGTCTCAAAAGTGTGTCACCAACATGAAAAGCTTGGAAAGCTCTGACACAAGCCTTTTGGCATCTTGAGTTCCATGAGTCATTTAGCCTCACTTTACATGCAGACTATGGATTCAACCATCCACAGCTTGAACATATTGAATGAGGAGAAGGGAATCCAAAAAGCAGAACTTGATTTTGCTATTTTGTACAAGAGGCACCAACTTCCTTTGCCGTTGTTTATAATTAGTAATTAGTTATCTGTCGGGAGTCCAGAACATACCAAGGCTTTACTGTACTTTATGGATTAAGCTTAATACAAGTGGAGAAAAAGTTTCCAGCGTGCGCTAAATTTTGCCTGGTTTCTACCTTTCCACTTCTGTCTTCCTGTCGCAAAATAAAGAGATTCCAAAGCCATTTTGTTTGATCAGAAGCAAAGCCGCATCCAAGGCATAATTCAAGTAGTTTGCTTGAATTGAACGAATATTGTCTTGCCATAAAAAAGGTAACTGAGCTAGCAATGTCTGTTTGTAATAATAATGTTTGAAAATTACTCGTCTAGCCAGACATGAATAAGCTGAGCATGACTTAGAAGCAGCATTGTGTCAGAAAGGAATGACTGTTTCATCAGCCCTGATGGGTTTGTCGCTACTCTCAGGTGTATTTTAAGATGGGAAAACGTTTATATTGTTCCCCATAAATCCCCATAAATTATTGCCTTTGGTCCTAGATGCTGAGTTCAAAGAGTTCCTTTGCGGACTATAGCTTTCAAAATTGTGCCATGCTGACAAGGGAATTCTGGAGGTTACAATCCAGATTTATTTATTATTTAGTTATATCAGTAGCAAATCAAGGGTACGGTTGTAATGCATTAAAAAACCCCACAAAGTTTGAAAACTTGCCATTATATTAAATGTACTTTGACCAGAAGCTGACCACCTGGAGTGCCTCTGGCGTTGCTATAAGGAGGTCCTCCATTGTGCATGTGGCAAGGCTCAGGCTGCATTGTAATAGGTGGTCTGGGGTTTGCTCTTCTCCACAACCACATGTCGTGGACTCCACTTTGTAGCCCCATTTCTTAAGGTTGGCTCTGCATCTTGTGATGCCAGAATGAAGTTTGTTTAACACCTTCCAAATCGCCCCGTCTTCTGTGTGCCCAGGGAGGAGTCTCTCATTTAGCCACTGATTGAGGTTCTGGGTTTGAGCCTGCCACTTTTGGACTCTCGCTTGCTGAGGTGTTCCAGCAAGTGTCTCTGTAGATCCTAGAAAACTATTTCTTGCATCCAGATAAATAGCTTTCTTCCTCTCTCTCCGGATCTAAAATGAAAATATGCACACCAGCAAAAATCCTGGGTGAGGCAGATTTTCTGTCGCTCCTGTTTTTCTGCTTGAAAGTGAAAAGACAGGTTTTAATCAGAGTTTCCTTTTAAGGCAGACCTTTTGAGAAGCTGAACCATTGATTTTGGCATCTTTCCTGTGGTTCAAAAAATAGACCATGGCGAGCAGAAGGCCTTTCTCTATTTTAAACTATAATCAAAGACCATCGGCTTCCTCCTTAGAATCGGCCATGCTGTGCTAAAGCAGTATTTCTTTGCCCATTCCTTTGTTTCTCTTCTTGTCTGACAAGGGAAGATTTTGTTGTGTTTTCTTGTAAAATAGGTAATAAACGTTAAGCGCTGTGAGTAGGAGGACCTTACATTCAGACATCACCGTGAGCCAGTGTTGATATTTTGGAGGCATAATTTGCTGTGATGCCCATGAAAAATCATCATGCATAATTGCTCTGTAAACCTAGAGAGAGAGAGAGAGAGAGAGAGATAGGTTTTGTTTTTAATCGCTGTTGTGGCTTACCGTAAAGGTTTCGACTAAATGTCTGTGTTTACAAAATGGAGCTTCTCTTCCATAGTCACTGACGTCACAGAAAAGGGAATGTTGAGATGATGGAATATGAAAAACAGCCAAGGCAGTCTGAACCGGTGTCTGTCTACCGACTGCTCAAGCAACATGGTTTCTGCTATTCATGTATTACTTTTGATTTGATTTTCTACTCCAGATATGTGGATAGCTAGGGTTCATCCCATTTCCTCCCATCGAAATCCCTGGACGCTGTCCCAAGCTAACTCTAAGGGCATCTAAAGTTCCCCTTCTGCTCAAAGGCACAAAACATAACTTCTCTATTGTGTCTAAACTAGGCTATCAAGGGGGTTCAGATACAACTCTGGACCATTACAATGTCCAAACTACAGGCATCAAGTAATTAGTTTGTTAAGCAGCCAATCAAGCCGTAAAATTACGGACCGGGCAACTAGTTAGTAGCCAGTTGCATTAAATCACTACTAAGAGGTCATCAGTTTGAAACCCAGGTCGGATTAAGCTCCTGACCATTAATAGTCTAGCTTGCTGTCAACCTATGCAGCCTGAAAGACAGTTGCATCTGTCAAGCAGGATATTTAGGTGCCACTTTATGTGGAGAGGCTAATTTAACTAATTTATGACACCATAAAACCTTCCAGCAGCATGCAGAAAAATGAGGAAGTACTCCATCAAAGGATCCGGTGTCACAAGTGGGCGGTGAAGTGGCAGCTCCCCCTGTGGCCGGAACCAAGCATACCCTCATGAAGCCGGAAAAGCTGGAATGTTAAATTGCCTCTGTGTCTGTCTAGCTATGTTGTATGTCTAAATGGCATTGAATGTTTGCCATATATATGTACATTGTAATCTGCCCTGAGTCCCCTGCAGGGTGAGAAGGGCGGAATATAAATACTGTAAATAAATAAATAAATAATCCTATACGCCAGAAAATACAGTACTCACATTTACATGTTTTCAAACTGCTAGGTTGGCAGAAGCTGGGGTTAAACCGCCCCGAGTCACCCTCAGGCTGAGAAGGGCGGTATAGAAATATAGTAAATAAATAAATAAAAATAACAGCGGGAGCTCATTTTGCTCCCTGGTTTCAAACCGGCAACCCTTCGGTCAGCAAGTTCAGCAGCTCAGTGGTTTAAACCACTGTGCCCACTAGGTGAAAATAGTATTTTTTAAAAACTTAGTAGGGAAGGTTTCCAGTATTTGATTTCTCCTAGTTCGTGAATGAGAATGACAGCAGAAACAAGATTATCAGGCCAACAAATTGGAGCAATTCAGTTCAAAACCTGTTTTTCCCCTGCGCACCTGTTTGGTGTAATGTTTGAGCTGAACTAGAAAGGGCATGACATGAGCTCGTGCTGTGTCTAAAATCTGATGGTCCACATGGGACATGTAAACAGAGTAAAATTGTCTTGGATCTGAATGGGTCGTGGTTAATGTGGATCCTGTTGCTGTTGTGATCATATTGTTTTGTGTGTTGTATAAGGCTTTTATAGCCAGAATCACTGGGTAGCTGTGAGTTTTCCGGGCTGTCTGGCCATGTTCCAGAAGCGTTCTCTCCTGATGTTTCGCCCACATCTGTGGCAAGCATCCTCAGTGGTAGTGAGGTCTGTTGGAAACTAGACAAGTGAGGTTTATATATCTGTTGAATAATGTCCAAGGTGGGAGAAAGAACTCTTGTCTGCTTGAGGCAAGTGTGAATGTTGAAATTGGCCACCTTGATTAGCATTTAATGGCCTTGCAGCTTCAAAGTCTGGCTTGATGCTGCCTGGATCCCCCTAGGAAGGGGGGCTAATACCTCCTAACAAAGGATCTCCCCAAGATCCTTTGTGTTCTGTCACAATATTGTTTTTCTCTGCCTTTGGTTCACGCTGAGAATCTAAAAACTTATGTTCTCCCTTCTGCATGCAGTGGACCAATGCAAAATCTTAATTGAATTAGCCTTTTTCCTGTTCTGTATTTTTTAATGCCCTAAAGCCAATAATCCTAACGGGCACAACCTGTTCTTAGTTTCCTCCCCAGACGGCTGCATTACCGGATGAACAAAAGGTCTTTGCACTATGGGAAGTCGGTGACATGTTTGACCAGGTAAGCTCTGGCGGACTCTGTTTATTGGAATGACCCCTCCAGCAAACTTAGCTATTTATTGAATTTAGATCCCACCTTTCTCCCCAGATGGGATTCGAGGTGGCGTTTTTTGCATTGTTTGTCAGAGTCAAGGGGATTCAGCTCACTAGATAGCCAGAGCCTGGAGAATTGAGTCTTTTCGGTCAGTGTTGGGAAATGGAGCAATGGGTTAAACCCTTGTGCTGGCAGGACTGTTGACTGAAAGGTCGGCAGTTTGAATCCGGGGAGTGGGGTGAGCTCCTGTCTGTCAGCTCCAGCTTCTCATGCAGGGACATGAGAGAAGCTTTTTGATGTAAGAGTGGAATGTGCCTGTCCGTTTCTAGATTTATCCACAATTTCATCAAGAACATTAAACCCAGATATTAAGAGGATGCTTACCTTTGCATATGTATTTTATTTTATGCTAGCTTAGGTACCTGGTGATGCTTGGGTTAGGGATTTTGTCATTTGTAACACTATCTATTTGCGAAAGTCACTTTTTTTTAGTTTTATGAATGGTTCCATTAAGAACATGCATAAGGATGTGAGTGGTCTACAGCTCACATCATGCCAGGCTAATCCCCCCAAAACCCCTCCAGTACTTAAATTTGGTCATGTTGGGTATGTGTGCCATGTTTGGTCAAGATCCATTGTTGGTGGGAGTCTCTGGTCTCTGTATGTAGGGTGAACTATAACTCCCAAAATGGTGCTCCATACTATAAAGCCGGCCACGTGACCTTGGAGGTGTCTACGGACAACGCCAGCTCTTTGGCTTAGAAATGGAGATGAGCACCAACCCCCAGAGTCGGACATGACTGGACTTAATGTTGGGGGAAACCTTTACCTATAGTTTATTTTATATTATGGCATTGAATGTTGGCCGTATATATGTTGTGCTCCACCCTGCGTCCCCTTCAAGGTGAGAAGGATGGAATATTCATATTTTAAATAAATAGTAAATAAATATAGTTCATTAGTGGCATCTTAGTTTAATCCCAGAGCTGCATGCTTGATCCTAATACTGAATTTCTCATTTGCCTCTGACTGTCCATTTTTTAAACCTATTAACTTGAAGTTTCTTCTTTTCTCGCTCTTTCTTGGTCTCAAAGCACAGGCAAATTTTGCTTGATATTTTTTCCAAAAACTACAGAGTGCGTAGAAATGTCATCCAGAATCGGCTTGCGCAGGAATATGGAGACGGCATCGATAAGCAAGAGGTGGATAAAATCTTGAAGGTAATAATCGGCAAGCTTGTGGATAAAACCTGAAATGCCCACCGCCTCCTGAAGCAGAGCTTGATTTATTTGACTGGTTTTCTTGTAGAATTGCTCATAGGATTAAAAAATCAGGTTCTTTTTTACCTATATTACTAGCATATATATCTGGTGTTGCCCAAGTTTGCCTTTTGTTTGTGGGTCTTTATTGCTTCCCTCCTTCTCTCCCTTTCCCTCATATATCTTCTCTTTCTGTGGGCCCTTCCACACAGCCCTATATGCCAGAATATCAAGGCAGAAAATCCTGCAATATCTGCTTTGAACTGGGTTATCTGAGTCCACACTTGATATTCTGGGATGTAGGGCTGTGTAGAAGCACCCTGCATTTTCTTTTTTTACCTTTTTCCTTGCTTTCCCTCATATACCTTCCCGCTTCTTCCTTCCTTCCTTCCTTCCTTCCTTCCTTCCTTCCTTCCTTCCTTCCTTCCTTCCTTCCTTTTTCTTTCTTTCTTTCTTTCTTTCTTTCTTTCTTTCTTTCTTTCTTTCTTTCTTTCTTTCTGTGTCTGCCTGTCCCTTCTTCCCTTCCTTCCTTTTTCTTATTTCCCCTCCCCTAATATATTTTTTCTTTCCTTTCTCTTCCTTCTTTCCTTCCCTCCTTTTTCTTTCTCCTCCTCCCTTCTTTTTCTCTTTTCTTTCTTTCCTTATAGCCTACCTTTCCCCTCATACACACATCACCTAGCAGCAACCAAACTGCTTTGCTCCCTTTCTTTCCCAGTCGTGTGACAGAGGGGCCACTTCACCTAGCAACAGCCAATCCATTCCTTAGTGCTGATCTTTGACTGTATGACACACACACACACACACACACACACCCTTTTCTTTTCCTCAACTTTGTGTCCTGAAAGAGTGTTGTTGTTTTTAAGTTCAAAGTCCCATCATTTTAAGTTAGATAGTGAAGCGTACATGGGCCAGGTTTGATCCAAATCTATCAAGCTGCAATACAAACCAACCAACATACATAAATACATTGACTTACATATATATGTATAGATAAGAGTTGCAACTCTTTAACATGTGACCCTGCTTTCTATTTGTAACATGGATTAGGTGGAAGATAGGCAAAGAAGGTATCCTGCAGGGAAGAGTAGGGGATGCAACATAACGTAGCTGGAAGTCACCTGATATCAGTGGTTCCCAACCTGTGGTCTGTGGACCACCAGTGATCCACAAGAACTAAAATATGGTCCACAGCCTCACTGCTACTACACGGTTGGTCTCGCGAAACCCTCTTATAGTGTCGAGTCTTATTAAATATGGTTTTCTGTGGGCGAGCAGATGGCGATTACTGGATGGTATATGTTCTGTATCAGAAGCTAGACCTGATGTGGTCTATCCAGTGCAGTTTTCTGAATCAGCACCCCCCAAATAACCAAACTGAATCTAAAGTTGACCAAAAAATGATTCGTAACCCTTTTGGTGCTAATGTTGGAGAGCGGTCCCTGGTCAAAGTTTATTATTTATTATTTATTTATTTATTTATTTATGTATTTATTACTGCGCTTGTATACCGCTGTTTCTCAGCCTACATTGGCGACTCAACGCGGTTTACAACACTACAACAATCAACAATATTCCGTTTAAAAACATAAAAACACATACACAATACACAATATTATTGGGCCACCAATAACAATCCAATGCATCTCTTAACTAGAATCGCAATCCAATTTCATCGTCTGTGATTACCAATCCTTGATCATCAATTTCATTGCACCGAATTAATCGAATGCTTGTTTGAACATCCATGTCTTCAATCTTTTTCGAAACACCATCAGCGAGGGGGCTGATCTTACCTCTATGGGGAGGGCATTCCAAAGTTGGTCCCTGGTCAAGAGGTCCCTGGTCAAAAAAGGTTGGGAACCTACTGCTTTATATGGAGTCTGATCATGGCTCTGCATTGCTCTCTCCATGCCTCAGGCTTCATTCCCATCCACTCCTTAAAGATCTCTGGAATTGAACCTGTCATCAACTGCATGCAAAGTGTGCAATCTCTCTCCAAGCATTCATCCCTGTGAATATTTAATTCACATGAAACAATCCACTGCTCTTTATGCAAGACATGGTCATCACTGCTGACACGTTTGCGTACATTCAGTTATAAATTAGGTGATATTGACTGTAGTGCACTCAGTCCGATTATTAGAGTTCTTGTCAAAGGGCTGCTGCCCATCTCCTTAATTGCGGTCGCACTTTCCCCTGCTGCATCAATATTTGGAGCCTTTTAATTAGAATCACCTTTCAAAAGCATTCATTTATCCTGCAGCAGCAGCAGCAGCCCCGGGGCCAGCTGGCAGGTGTTATTTCAAGCCTTCTCTGAAATCCCTAGGAGACCTTTGAAGGTCATTTTTCCTTCGGCTGATCCTCCTTCCTCTGTATGTAAAAGATATCCTTTTGTAAATAAATAAATAAATGGCCCTGGAATGAACAGATGAAGCGATATTGAAGACCAGGTGCCTGGCATCATCATCCATTTATTTATTATCTTCTCATGGCTCCAAGGCAGGTTCAACACAGTCAAAACACATACGTACAATAAATTACAAATATTTAAACATAATCTTCAGAGTACATGTGCGCACCCTTTGTCTTGCAAAAACACCAGCATGACTACAGTTACCTGGTTAATGGCTCCAGTTAGCCAATCCTTTTTTGCTTATAATCACACTGCAAACCAGGTCTCGGTCTAAATGTTATGTTTGGGGTATTGCCCAAGGAGACGGTGCCAAACGATTCCTATTGGAAATGTTACCAAGGCACCATATGTTCTCAGAAGACTGCTATAATTGCCCAGATAGCATCAGCAGTCGCCTGCAAGCCCCAACGAGTTCCCTTTCTCCCTCATCATGTTACCTCGGTGGTTCTTGCTCCTTAAACCATAAGCTAGGTACACGGTGTCCTGCAGTTTATAGAGATGTGTGCATAAGGTATATTAAACTGTTAGAAGGGTCTATGCCAGGTATGGGCAAACCCAGGCACAGAGGCCGGATGTGGCCCCTTGGGCTCTTTTCTCAGTCCCTCTTTTTTCTCACCATCCTGTCCTATCCTTCCTTCCTTCTCTCTCTCTCTCTCTCTCTTTCCTTCCCTCCCTTCCCTTCCTCTCTTCTTTCCTTCCCTCTTTCCTCCTTCCCTTCTTTCTTTCTTCCCTTTTGTCTTTTCCTCCCTCCCTCCTTTCCTTCTCTCTTTTCCTTCCTCCTTGCTTTTCTCTTCTCCCACTTTCTCCCTTCCACTCTTCTTTTCCTTTCCCTCTTCCTTCCTCTTCTCTTCCTTCCTTCCCTTCCTTCTTCCTCCCCTTCCCTTCCTTCCTTCCTTCCTTCCTCTCCTCCCTTCTCTCTTTCCTTCCTTCTCTCTCCCTCCCTTCTTCCTTCCTTCCCTCCCTCTTTTTCCCTCCTTCCATTCTTTTCCTTCCTTCCTCTCTCTTTCTCCTTCCTTTCCTTCATTCTTTTCACTTTCCTCCCTCCCTCTATTTCCTTCCACCTTTCTCTTCCTCCCTCCCTCCCTTATCTCCCTCTTTCTCCCTTCCTTCCCTTCCACCCTTTTATCCTTCCTTCCCTCTTTCCTCCTTCCCTCTCTCCTTCTTTCCTTCCTTCCCTTTTGTCTTTCCTCCCTCCCTCTTTTTCCCTTCCTTCCCTTCCATCCTTCCTTCCTTCCTTTTCCTCTCCTTCCCTCTTTCTCCTTCTTCCTTCTCCCTTTTGTCTTTCCTCCTCCCTATTTCCTTCCACCTTTCTCTTCCTCCCTTCTCTCTTTCCTTCCTCCTTCTCTGCCTCCCATATCTCCCTCTTTCTCCCTTCCTTCCCTTCCACCCTTTCTTCCCTCCTTCCCCCTCTCTCTTTCCTCTTCTTTCCTTCCTTCCCTTTTGTCTTTTCTCCCTCCCTCTATTCCCTTCCTCCCTTCCTTCTCTCTTTCCTCCCTCCCTCCCTCCCTTAGCTCCCTCTTTCTCCCTTTCTTCCCTTCCACCCTTTTGTCCTTCCTTCCCCCTTTTTCTTTCCTCCCTCCCTCCTCCCTCCATTCCCTTCCACCATTCTCTTTCTCCCTTTCGTCTTTCCTTCTCTTTTTCCTTCCTCCTTTCCTCCTGGGGGATATTTAGCTGGGAGAAGAGACAGTTGGGAGAGAACATGGGAACCATGTTTCAAGATTTCAAAGGGTGTCCCATTGAGGAGGAGGGGGGAAACGGACTTTCTGCTGCTCTAGAAACCAGGGCGCAAGGAAGCCATGGGTTCAAATGGCAGGGAGAGAGATTTGACTGAAAAGATTAGGAAGAACTTCCTGAGCAAAAGAGCTGTCCAAGAGTGGCATAGGCTGCCTTGGAGTGTGGTGGAGTCTCTTTCTCTGGAGGCTTTTCCACAGAAGCTGTCTATCAGGAGTGCCTTTATTGTGCGTTCTTGCATGGCAGGGGGTTGGACTGGATGTCGCTTGGGGGTCTCTTCCAGCTCTAGGATTATATATCAGAAGTAAGCAATACAGGGTCTAATATGGATACACCTTTTCCTCTCCCTTCCACCATCTTATCCTGACCAAGGCCAATCCTTTTGGGATCCAGATTTTTTCCGTCCTTCCTTCACTTTCTGCCTCCAAAAAAGAAGAGGAGGGACAGGGAGGGGGCTTGGGGAGAACCCCCTCCTGACCCACCTACCCAGCTCCGGCCCACCATACAGCCCCCAAGTTAGAAAGTTTGCCCATGCCTGATCTATGCACATTGAATCCATTTTACGAAATCTTTAATCAGAGCTAAAAGGGGGGTCTCGTGCACCGTCCAGTTCAAATTTGGTCCAGTGAATGAAAATACATCCTGCATATCAGATATTGACTGTATATACTCGAGTATAAGCCTAGTTTTTCAGACCCTTTTTGGGGCTGAAAAAGTCTCTCTCGGCTTATACTCGAGTCAAGGTTATTTATTATTTTACTCTGTTATAAATACGTAATAAATTATTATTATTATTATTATTATTATTATTACTACATTTATTATTTTACCTTATTGTTATTACATTTATTATCTTACTCTATTTTATTGGAAGAGTACACAAGCACATTTACATTGAAGACAGTCAGAACGGTTTAGTCTGCTCGTATGCCCTTCTACAAGCACCAGTATCACCTTCCGTTCATGTCCCAGCATTATTTCCAATTTTAACTTAACATTTGGACTTCCCGCTGTTTTTAATTATGTGTTGTTTTATTGATTATGTTGTTTATCTTATTGTCTATGTTGTTTTTAATTGCTTGTATTGTTGTTATTATTACTTGCATTGTTGTGTTTGGGCTCGGCCTCATGTAAGCCGCACCGAGTCCCTTGGGGAGATGGTAGCGGGGTACAAATAAAGTGTTGTTGTTGTTATTATTATTATTATTAATAATAATAATAATCAGAGTTGAGCAGTCTTATCTTAAATTACAGTTTTATGTAAATATTCAAAAACATTTAACCTCCTGATGCCTCAATTAATGTAATTTTATTGGTATCTATTTTTATTTTGAAATTTACCAGTTTCTGTTGCATTTCCGACCCTCGGCTTATACTCAAGACAATACGGTTTCCCAGTTTTTTTGTGGTAAAATTAAGTGCCTTCGGGTCGGCTTATACTCTAGTATATACTGTACATTACGATTCAGAACAGTATCAAAACGACAGTTATGAAGTAGTAACGGAAATAATGTTATGGTTGGGGGTCACCGCAACATGAGGAACTATATTAAGGGGTTGTGGCATTGAGAAGGTTGAGAACCACTGCTTTCGAGGCATGCCATTAGGACTAGAATTATTTTTATCCTTTGAGATTTATAAGAATGCTTCTAAGCAGCTTTGCCTTTCTTCCAGGACTGCTGTGTCAGCCACGGAGGCATGTGGTATTTGAAAGGGACAGTGCAACAGCCAGCGTCTTGACAAAGGGGACTGGGCTTGTCGTCACATCAGGTTAACTCCCAAGACTAGAGAGAGACAAGAGTGACGCAGGCAAGAAAGCCACTTCGAGGCCCTGCTTCCCCTTTGTATGGGGCAGAACTGGTTTCGCGATGGATGGAGGAAGCGATGGACCCAGTGGTATCTGCGTGGCATCTGAAATGCCAGCCTGGAACGGGAAGAAGGAACTGCGGACCTTCGTGGCCTGTTCGAAGTGTTTGGGATTCCTAATGTATTTTGCTTCTCATTCTGATAATAACAGCAATGACAGAAACTTACACTGACCCACATGTTAACAGGAGATCATGATCTAACATTTTATTTTGTAACTAATGCCAATAAATTGCAAGTTTACACTTCCATATCCAGATTTTGGGCGGTGTGGGAAAATATTCTAGCTTTGCTCCTTCTTGGGAATACGTTCGTCTTACTCAGGAAGAAGGGCATTATTAATTTTTCCGTAATTTCATTTTTAATAGGAAAATCAGATGCAGAGACATCAATACACCTGAAGGATTTTAAGGTTTTCTGGGGAGGTTTTGTTGCATAATCAAATTCACCTGTCAGCAGATACATACTTTCCCATCCGGGACTATGTGCAACTTGCCATCACACTTGATAAATACTAATGCTGTCGAAGTAACCAGCCCTGAAACCAGAATGAAATGTGTCTAGATAATCCATTTTAAGCAGAAATCCCTGAATTTGAGAAACAACCACACGCAGAAGTACTTTGCCCAAGAAAGAGATATTGGAGACTGGCCCATAATGCTTGGGTACCCGACATAACCTGAAAAACTCCATCAGTACTTAAAAGTGTTATGTTGGGTAAGTTTGCTCTACGTGCATCATCGGTGGGGTTCAGTGTGCTCTCTGGCTGTAGAGTAAACTACAACTCCCACTATGGTGAGTCAGTCCCCTCAAACCCCTCCAGTTGGTTGAGTTAGTCATGGGGGTTCTGTGGGCCAAGTTTGGTCCAGGTCCATCATCAGTGGAGGTCACAGTTTCTCTGGTTGTGGGTGAACTACAACTCCCAGAAAGGAAAGTCAGAGTCCCGTCCTCCACAAGTAATCAAATTTCAGCATATCAGGTATGTGTGCCTAGTTTGGTCCAGATCCATCGGTGTTTGGGTTCACAATGCTCTCTGAATGTAGGTGAACTACAACTCCTATAAATCTCTCTAAAGGCTTCCAGTATGTTTTGTTGGTCATGTGGGTTCTGTGTGCCAAGTTAATTCCAGGTCCATCGTTGGTGGAATTCAGAGTGCTCTTAGAGTGCAGGTGAACTATACATCCCAGTACCTACAACTCCTATAAATCGTAAAATCTCCCCAAACCTCTCCAGTATGTTCAGTTGCTGGTCAATTCCTATGTTTGTTTGTGCCATAGAAAAGAATAGGAAAGGGTTAAGGGAGAGTCGGTGGGCATGGTCATGCTAATTCCACACCAATGGAGAGAGTAAGAAACACTGGGATGTCGATGGGGGAGGAAACACATAAAATCTGGATGAAATTGTCCCCATATGAAAACCTTCCCTTGGGTGGTGTTTGTGGAGGACATTGATGGGGCTCTTGGCCATGTTCATGGTGCTGACTATAACCTGCAATGTCATTGGAAGGAGGGCCATTGGTGTCTCCTGCGTAGTGGGAGCTATAGCTGTTTGTGGAGGTGGGAGCCTGTCTGTGTAAGTAAACACCCTGGCCACACACACACACATGCATATTTTCACTTTTATTATGTGTATAGAGTGTGGGATCCAGGGACATTTTTGTTCCAGAAGAGGCCTTACAACCATGTCATTCGGGCATATTGGGACCTTGCCTTGTAAAGTGGCATTACACAAGATTTTCCCCTTGTCCTTCAAAGAATATCTCCCCTCCCTTTGCTGCCATATTTCTACTGCGTTTTGACTAGGCAAGCAGTGTTTCGACTGGAGTTAAATCCTCGCCCACTCTCTTCTCAACTTGGTAGAATTCTTGCGTTGTATAGGTTTAGCACTTGATGTGGGTGCAAAGAACAGCTGTGTTATGTATGAAGGGGGCTGTATCATGTTATGTGCTACCTCTGCTCAGAAGCAGGCATGGACAAACTTAGGCCCTCCAGGTGTTTTGGACTTCAAATCCCACAATTCCTAACAGCCCCAGGCCCCTTCCTTTCCTCCTCAGCCGCTTAAGCTGCTAGGAATTGTGGGAGTTGAAGTCTAAAACACCTGGGGGACTCATGCTTGCCCAAACCTGATTTAAGGAATCCTGTCTCACCCAGAGATGGCCCAGTGCACCAGCAGTTTGACCTGATAAGGTCCTGACCTCTGTGACTTTCAACTGAGAATATAAGTGGCTTCTGCTCTAGCATACATTTCGTCACTTGTTTCCTCCTGTCATCATTTCCACCCTTGCTATAAAAATCTGTATTTAAAATGAATCATAGTACAAAATAAACAGTACAGTCACTGTCAAAATGGCTACAAGGAGGGAATAGTTGGTAGTTAACTTTTATAAGGGACAGCTGCCAAAAATATTAAAAATTAAGTAGGTACTTTTCATTACAAAATTGTGTGTTAAGCACTTTTTTTTGTCGTGTCAGGAGCGACTTGAGAAACTGCAAGTTGCTTCTGGTGTGAGAGAATTGGCGGTCTACAAGGACGTTGCCCAGGGGATGCCCGGATGATTTGATGTTTTTATCATCCTTGTGGGAGGCTTCTCTCATGTCCCCGTATGAGAAGCTGGAGCTGATAGAGGGAGCTCATCTGCCTCTCCCTGGATTTTAACCTGTGACCTGTCAGTCTTCAGTCCAGCCGGCACAGGGGTTTAACCCACTGCACCACCGGGGGCTCCGTGTCAAGCATTGAAAGGGTTAAATGGATGCAATGACTCAGCAAATGCTGCAGTTCAATACAAGTAGGTGTATCTATAGCTTAGTACGCCTCAGTGTTAGTTGCCTTCAGTCTGAGAGCGGCCTCAGTATGAGAAGGCTCCAGAGTTAGCCTCAGTGAGAGAAAGGCCTCAGTCTGAGAGAGGCTTCAGTATGAGAAGGATCCAGAATTAGAGAGCCTTAGTGAGAAAATGGCCTCAGTCTGAGAAGGCTCCAGAGTTAGCCTCACTCTGAGAGAGGCCTCAGTATGAGAAAGCTCAAGTGTTAGAGAGGCCTCAATATGAGGTAAACCTTTGTCTTTTGTCATGTGAGTCAAGACTAAAAGCTAGATACAAGAAAAACATATTCATCTGTCAGTTCAGGTGTGGTTTCCACCTTCGGGTCATCAGACATCAAACATCTTGAAAGCCCACAGCAGCAACAGGCTTATTTGCGCTCGTATGTGTATATACAACACTAGCAGCACAAACTTAGTTGCTGAAGGGATTTATTTGCTTCTTACAAAATATTTGCAATAGCTTAACAACACTTTAAATAACTTTAAATAAGCAGTTTGGGATGAGTCTCCCATCTACAGAACAGAACAAACAATCCCCACTTTACACTGAACATAAGGCAGAGAGAAGTTTGCAGATAGCAGCAGTTGAATTAAAGCTGCGGATACCATTGATTGGGGGGGGGGGGAGTCCAAGTCTCATTGTTTTCCTAACTAGTAAATTAACAATCATGCATCACTATAGGCATAGCCTCGTTGGGAGTTCAGAATAGCAAATCACCCTTTGAAATGCTGAATAACTGGTTTTTGCCTTCTAATTTTTTTTAACTCCATTATGAGCTGTATTGGAGACTTCTCAGAGCTGCTCACTAAAGCTGCTGAAGATCGAGTAATTGTTCATCAATGAGGTTCTCAAACTTCACCCCCAAGTTCTGCAGCCAAGACACAGTATATATTAAAACCTATCTGTTCCCTTTTTTTACAGCTTCTCAAGGCTTTATATGAAACATTGCCCACCTTCAATTAAATGCAATTTTTTAAACAATTAAAAATGAACCAAAGGTACTTTCAATCAAGTGTCCCATTAGCAGCAAAACAAGAACTGTGTGCAGGGTCCACCGTCAGGAGTGGGTTATCTCTGGCCCCGAGTGCTTCTGGATTGCAGCTCCCATCACGTTGGTCACGGCTGGTGGAAACTATGGTCCAACATAATCTACAGAGCCATAGCTTGCCCCACTCCTGCTTTCAGCCAAAGCACTCCTATCCACCCCTCCAATACCTACACCAGAATTCATTTACATACAGAACAATTGCACCTCGTAGGCGCTTACACACACAACCTTTGCTACAACAAGGGCAATTCAAGTGCACAGGAGGGATATACTTACTGGTTTAAGCTACGTCTGACTAAGGCTGCAATAGTGTTTTCTCAGGTTGTGCTCACACATCATTACTTAGGAAACAATACTGATACGGGCTAAATTAGCTGTTTGAAAGATGATTCTCATCTAATTCGTTGTTAGTTTGTGGTGAAATTGGAGAATGTATATAATACTCTTTGCCTTTTTTTACTTTACTGGACTTTATATACAACTATTAGATTTTTAGTTCCAATCTTACTCAGGTTGAGGGAGTAATGTAAGATTTTGGAGGGCTTTTCACTGGGACTTCACATTGATACACCTGGAGAAAGGAGTAGCCTCTCTTCGCAGGAAGCATTGTTGTGGCTGCTTTCAGTGAAATTAAAAGAGACAAGTGGCCTAGAGACAATTTGCTCACCTTCTAAAGTAATTCTGAATTTATGGTACTGGGAAACGTTCAATAGAGATATAAGTCTAAAGATGAACATTGATCAACGGGCCGTTCCTTACTCTTAATTCCTTATGAGTATATATTTTTCCTCTTAAGAGAGAAAAGATTGGATTTGGAGAAGACACAACGTCTGTCTGTTTAGGGGAATCAAACAATGGATCTGTCCAGAATGGTTTACTCTTCTAAAATTGTATTTCTTATGAAATCACAAAGTATTCAGTGCCAATGTTATATCTGAGATAAAAAATAGCGTTAGTGCTGTAAATAACTTAGTTCATATCATGCTTAGTATCTGAATTGCCACTAAAAAGGAGTTTCTATTTTTCAACACATGACCATAGACAATCTAAACCAGGATTTCAAGAGTGACGGCTCTATACGCTCCAAACTATTGGTTGGCTCTCATATCTCCTGTGTACTGACCATTGCAGTTATTTGAAACAACTCACCACGTTTTCTAAGGAATCAGTGCCAGTAACTGACCCTGAGCAATTTTGGTTTCAATATTGTGGAATCAAGTGTTCCAATGGACACAACTCTCCCCCAGTGGACTCAAGCCATTCTAACAACAACAACAAAATATCTTACATACACCCTGGAAAAATACATACATGCAACCTCGTGTTTCATATGAAACATTAAAGGGCAATTTCAGGAACGGTTGTTTCCTAATGTAATATTAACGTGTACATTCAGAGAGAGAGACAGAGAGATGATGGAAGGAAAGAAGAAGGGAAAGGATGGAAGAAAGGAAAGGAAAGAAGGGTAAGGAAAAAAGAAAGGAAAAGAGAAAAAGGAAGGGGAAAAGGAAAGAAAGAAGAAATGAAAGGAATGGAAGGAAGAGAAAGGAAAGGAAGGGAAAGGGGAAAAAGGAAGGAAGGGAAAGGAAAGGAAGAAAGGGAAAGGAAAGGAAAGGAAGGAAGGGAGGGAGGGAGGGAGGGAGGGAGGGAGGGAGGGAGGGAGGGAAAGGAAGAAAAGGAAAAGAAGGAAGGGGAAGGAAGGAAGGGAAAGGAAAGGAAGGAAAAGGAAGAAAAAAGAGGAAAGGAAAGAAGAAAGGAAGAAAAGAAAAAGAAGATGGGAAAGAAAAGGAAAGGGAGGAAGGAAGACAGAAAGAGTAGAAGGGAAGGAAGCGTTAAGGCTGAGAAGGGAAAGATTTATATTTTGCCCGGTGTTCATCTATTTCCTGTTTAGTTTTCTTGATACAGCTGAAGATTTCTTTAAAGAGCAGTTTGTATTCAGGTGGACTACTCGAACTACTTGTGGGCTCAGGCGTTCTAGTACATGTGTCCAATACGACATTTCCCACACTTACATCTTTGGAATACTGTTTTGAGGTCTGCACCGCCTTATGTTTCAAAGACCCTTCATCTATTTGACACTTCTTCAGCAGTTCTTCATACTTGACTTTCAGGGCATTGTACTGTGCGTCCACCTCATTGAGCAGAGAGATGCCCCTTTGCTTCACGGCTTCTGCCCGCCGAATACAGGTCTCTTCGTGGCCTTTGAGGAGGTCCCCACCCGCGCCACTGGCCAGGAGGGTCTCGCTGCTGCTCCTCTTGAGAGCCCGTTTGTCCGGTTCCAGAAGAGTTAAAGGCAGCCCCTCGGAAGGGCTCGGGCTCAGCTCTCTTTCTAAAGAGTCTTTAAAGGAAATGAAAAAGGACTCCGGAACGAGCTTTTCCACCCCATTCACAAAGGTGTTTTCGGACTGAAAGATCTGCTTCATTTCTGCCACTTCGACCTCCAGCTCTTCAGCTCTGGCACGGTACAGGTCGACATCCACCAGCCTCTGCTCGAGATCACAATTCTCCTTGAACATGAGGCTGTACTCTTCCTCTATGGTCATCCGCTTCTCTTTTTCCAAATTCAGCTGAGCTTGCAAGAGCGTAACGGCCTTTTTCAGGTTCTGGTTCTCTTCCTCCAGAGGACTCGGCTGGCTGTCCATCGAAGTAATTTTTTCCGCAAAGATATGATCGTAAACGAAATACCTGGGTACATATCAAAAGAGCCAAGAAAATACATTAATCCATCTTTTCCTCGATCAATATAGTTCATTATAAAATTGATAGACTCTACAGGCTAGCTGGCATCCCCCCCCCTCACAATGTGTATTGGATTATGCAAGGAATCAGTTAATGTGTGTATGTCAACTGTAAGATAAAATGCATGAAGCTGATTGATTGGACAATGCCGGGGAATATGGCTAAACCTGGGACTTTTGGATACTGTTACGTTTTTGTTCAGGTTTGAGCTGTGCAAGTATTTAGAGAGAAAAAGAGAGAAGCAGAGAGAGAGACAGAGTTTGGAGTGTGCTGAGGGAGAAAAGGAAGGGGCCTGAGGCTGTTAGGAATGGTGGGAGTTGGAGTCCAAAACACCTGGAGAGGTGGCCCAAGTTTGTCCAGGACTGATCTACCAGTAGAATTACAGGTGACCCAATGAGAGACAGCTTCCACATTGTGACTTTATACTCTTTACCCACTACACAAACTTAACATATTATAATGTCTACATATGCTTCTTCCCTTTTCCTAATTCAGTCATACCAGGAAGGGACATTTCAGCTATTTTCCCCCTCCAGAAAAGAACTAATTTTAGCATAAACTTGTGCCTTACTTGCGAAGGTCATACAGTTCCTTTAGACACGGAAAACTGTGAACTGATCTCGGCTGCTCCGGCCTTTCCCGGCTCACGAGACCTTGCCCAGAATTCTTCAACTCTTCCACTTGCCTCTGGAGGTCATCGATGTGTGTTTGAAGGCTTTCAATTGTCTCAGTTAGGCTGAAAAAAAGAAAATATGGGTGTGGTGGAGACTCCTTCTTTGGAGTCTGGATGTCCATCTGTCAAGTGTTCTTTGAATGTGATTTTCCTGCTTCGAGGTGTTGGAATATGCAAGGAATCAGTGTGTGTGTGGCAACTGTGAAACAAGATGCATGAAGCAATTCCTGGAGAGCAAGCTGAGCCTGGGACTTTTGGTTACTGTTACATTTTTGTTCAGGCTTGAGATATGCAGATATTTAGAGAGAGAGAAAGAAAGAAGCAGAGAGAGACAGAGTTTTGAGTGTGCTCTCACTTCATGAACTACTGAAGGAGTTTATCCACATGGACAAAGAAAGACCATTTAAAATCTCTCAAAAAAGGACATTATGTGCATTGATGCAATTGATCGCATTGTACATATATTGTTCTAAACTACGAAGATTAAAATGCTTGTTCTTTATTGTTCATCTGCGTGGCATATTTTCTTTCTCTGGCAAGGCAGCGTGTGGGCTGATTAAATGTGAACTGCACGTGGTTTATTTCACATTATGCCACACTTGGCAGGGGGTTGGACTGGATGGCCCATGAAGTCTCTTCCAACTCTATGATTCCATGAAATTATTGTTTCAGGTTCTTGATTTTGGTATCTATCTATTCAGGGATCCCAGGATCTTACTCCTCCTGCAAAATGAGACTGGGAGACCCTTCAGGCCTCCTTCTTTACCACTGCAATCATATGCGGAGGAGGTTAAACTCCTTGACTTCAGGAAAGGGATTCCTCTCTTTTAGAAAATCCCATTCTGCAACATTTGGGGGACTCTGTACCAAAAAATTTCCATCAGTGCCTTGAGGCCGTTACTGGATGGTTGCTTGCCAGCAGGTTGAGGGTGAACCCAGCGAAGATCATTTGGCTGGGCCATCCGGGTGGCGTACCTGAGGGCCCGCTTATCCCCCTACCAACCCCAGATATTACTTCGGTCCAAAGACCAAAATTTTGCTTGAAGTCCCCAACATCCGGACTTATCATCTGTCCTCTACTAGGCAGAGAGCCTTCTCGATTGTGGCCCCTTATTTATGGGATGCCTTGCCAGTTGAAACCCAAACTATCCGAGACCTACTTGTTTTTCGGAAAGCCTGTAAAACCTTTCTCTTCTGACAAGCTTTCAACGGGTGAATAACTCGGGACTATGCCTGTTCTTGTTTTATTGTATTTTAAAGTTAATTGTATTGTTTTAATCTAATGCTGTAAACCGCTCCGAGCCAAATTGGGAGTAGCGGTATACAAGTCAAATAAATAAATAAATAAATAAAATAAACATGGGATCTTGAAGTTTTGTTCAACATGGGGAAACAAATGCAACAAGACCCAAAATAACAAAGGGAGAGGCAGGCTGGGCTATAGCACAGCAGGTTAACCACCAGTTGCAGTAAATCTTGCCAATCAAAAGGTTGACAGTTCGAAGTCCGGATCAAGGTGAGTTCCTGGCCTTTAGCCCAGCTTCTGCCTACCTAGCAGTTTAAAAAACAGCAATCTGAGTAGATAAACAGGTACTGCTTAAGCAGGGAGTTATTTAAGGCACCTATAAGGAAATACCAGAAAACGCCAGTGATTCAATCAAGGAGGAAGTTTACAAACAAAGCTCTTTGGTAGGAGAGACGGAGTGACAGCACCCCACATGGCCTTAACCGAGGACAAGCCTCCAAGATGCCGAAGATGGGGAAAGCCTATATATACTTCTATCTATGTACAGTTGTCTGTCTTGTCAGTGTATAATGGCTCTGAATGTTTGCCGTATATGTGTTCTATGATCCACCCAGAGTACCCTTCAGGGTGAAAAGGGTGAAATATAAATACTATAAATAAATAAAAATAAATATTCTACATAGTTTTCCTTCTGATTGTATATAGATGCAGTGTATGCTGATAAATGACAGGAAACAAAGTGCTGCAGTAAAATATTACCTTATTATCTTTTGCTGTGCGCCTCTACTATCGGCAACCAGTTTTTGATTAGCGTCTTCTAGTTCCCTGGCAGTAACATCAAGCTGCTCATAAACTTTGGCATGTTGGTCATTCATCTGACGCAGAAGTTCCACCTGTTTTGTAAGATACTGAAAAATAATTTATGATTAGCACTCAACCAGCAGTTCAAAGAGTCAGTTTTTCGGCTGCTTTTATTGCACTGGTCAATAATGGCAGAGTAATCTCCCAGGCTTGTATAAAAGCAAACGTGGTGAACGTTCCCCGTTTTAGCTCTAAAAGTATACTGTTTACACACTAAAAGAAAATGGAAAAGAGATCAGAATCGAGGTCCATAGGGGCTGAAATGGCACAATAGGTTAAACCAGGCATGGGCAACTTCAGCCCTCCGGGTGTTTTGGACTTCAACTCCCACAATTCCTAACAGCCGGTGTCATTGAATATTTGCATATGTATGTAAATGCTATAATCTGCTCTGAGTCCCCTAGAGGATAAGGGTGCAATGTAAATAAAGATTATTATTATTATTATTATTTGAAAAACAACAAGATGAGTCCACAGCAGACACTCTGCTGGCTGTTGAATTGGATCACACGTCGGACACTTCCTAAGTGTCTAGGACTGTGTCATGTATCGGCAAATAATGCGTGCAGATCCCAGTAAGGTGACCTTCTGCAGCTGGCAGATGGTAATTTTGAAGCTGAAGATCTCTCCCTCTGTCCCTTCTCTTCCTTTTTGGAAACAGATGGCAAATCCTCCCACCAAAAGCCCTCCTCCACTGTGATTGGCCGGCCTCTCAGCTAAGGGGAGGGATGTTTCTGAGACCAAGTGGGAAGGGGAGACAGATGTGCTCAACGCATGGCGGCGTGGTGTGCACGTGTGGGAGAGGGAGAGCATGCAAGGTGGGAGCGAGACTCATGTAAACGAGTCCCTTCAAAGCATGCAGGTTCTGTGTGGGAAATTTGGCCAAATTCTATCATTGGTGGGGTTCAGAATGCTCTTTGATTGTAGGTGAGCTATACATCCCAACAACAACTCTCAAATATCAAGCTCTATTTCCCCAAGTGTTCACGTGTGGGCATTTTGAGTATTTGTGCCAAGTTTGGTCCAGTTCCATCATAGAGTTGGAAGAGACCTCATGGGCCATCCAGTCCAACCCCCTGCCTAGAAGCAGGAATATTCCATTCAAAGCACCCCTGACAGATGCCCCATCCAGCCTCTGCTTAAAAGCTTCCAAAGAAGGAGCTTCCACCACACTCCAGGGCAGTGTTCCACTGCTGTACGGCTCTCACAGTCAGGAAGTTCTTCCTCATGTTCAGATGGAATCTCCTTTCTTGTAGTTTGAATCTACAGTGCTCTCTGGATGTAGGTGAACTACAACTCCCAAACTCAAGGTCAATGCCCATCAAACCCTTCCAGTGTTTTCTGTCAGTCATGGGAGTTCTGTGTGCCAAGTTTGGTTCAATTTCATTGTTGGTGGAGTTAAGAATACTCTTTGATTGATCATTATCACAGACACAGGTGAACTACAACTCCAAAATTCAAGGTCAATGTCCACCAAACCCTTCCAGTATTTTCTGCCAGTCATGAGAGTTCTGTGTGCCAATTCCATCGTTGGTGGAGTTCAGAATGCTCTTTGATTGTAGGTGAACTATAAATCCCAGGAACAACTCCCAAATGGCAAAATCAATCCCTCTCAACCCCACCAGTATTGGGGTTTTGTGCCAAATTTGGTCCAGTAAATGATAATACATCCTGCATATCAGATATTTACATTACGGCTCATAACAGTAGCAAAATTAGTTATGAAGTAGCAATGAAAATAATGTTATGGTTGGGTGTCACCACAACATGAGGAATTGTATTAAGGGGTCATGGCATTAGGAAGTTGTAGAAACAATCCATATGAAGTAAGAAGGCACCCTATGGCTGATCTGTACGTGCTGATGAAATATTCCTCCAAGGGGAATTACTGCAAGGGGAGAGACAGGTTATTTAATCTCAGCCAGGGTGTTCCTGTTTTGCTTAAATCTGTATGAAATGTAATCTTCTTTATTCAAGAAACACAACAGGTTGTTTATAGTTGTGAAAACTGCTTTCGGAAAGCCTTGGATAAGAGGTCTCCTGGATAAAGAGCACTAAACCATTAGCTTTAAGCGGCTTTGCAAGAGGCATCTTAGTGTCAAACCTTGGATTTCTATTTCCACTTCACACTACTTAATCTCACGCTCCAAGGAGGGGAGAAAGAAAGACGCTCTGACTCCCCGTGTCTCTCCAATATGCAGGGTGAAACAGGTCGATTTAGAATATTTCCAAAGGATCAGGTTGCACAAACCCAGTTACAATCTCCGAACGCCCAGCTCTGGTTTTGCCAATCTGCAAATCTTTTTAGATCGCTAAGAGGTTTCGGAGTACCAACTCTTGTAAGTAGCCTATTGATTATGTAATCAAATCTTCTGCACTTGGCTGTTCACTTCATCAAAAAAAAAAGATTGGTAGGCTTACATTTTTTAGAAGCATAAATCGGGATTACCACTTGATCTAGAGCAATTGCTCACAACCTTCACCCTATGCACATCAATTAGGCACTGTTTACCTGTTGCCATTTATAGCCAGACTATGCACAACACGGAGATTAGTCAAGGGCAGCATTAGCCAGAACACAAATGTCACCTGAAGCAAATTAGTATTTTCTACTATGTTGAAAACAAGTAGAACACATCATTATAACAGAGTATTTCCTAGTAGTAGTAGTAGTAGTAATAATAAACTTATTATTATTATCATAAGATTATTATTATTATTATTATTATTATTATTATTATTATTTTATTTCTACCCCACCACCATCTCCCCGA
This sequence comes from Anolis sagrei ordinatus, assembly GCF_025583915.1. Lineage (NCBI taxonomy): Eukaryota > Metazoa > Chordata > Lepidosauria > Squamata > Anolidae > Anolis > Anolis sagrei. Next base: position 95,129,627 of record NW_026847771.1, read on the forward strand.
TGGGGACTCGGAGCTGCTTACATGGGGCCAAGCCCGGACAACATAATACAGCAATAAAATCAAAGCATATACATCAGACAACAACAACATTCTCAAAATGACATTATAATAATAATAAAATAATAATAGTAGTAGTAATAATAAAATAGAATAAAATACCAATAGATACAATCACGATAAAGATGACAATGGGTGGGCCACATATTTCAAATAAAAACAATTAACAGACTATGATGAGATAAAATAGGAGCAGGGAGTTAAATGGAACTCATAAAACACACAGAGTTGTGGGGCAGAACATCCTATTTGGTAGTAGAAAGGAACTTATGCAAACATATATTACCAGAAAGGACCCATACTGAGGAGTTCGAATTAAGAAGCTCCAGAATGCAGTAAAGGAGGAGTAGAACTAGTACAAGATAGATCAGGCATGAGCAAACATGAGCCCTCCAAGTGTTTTGGACTTCAACTCCCACCATTCCTAACAGCAGCCTTCACCCCGGAGCTTCCTCTCACACTGAGGCATTCTTATACTGATGCCTGCTAACACTGAGGACTGCCTCACACTAAGGTGTTCTCCCACTGAGGCAAACTAACACTGAGGCCTACTAACACAATGAAGCTGATAGGCTGTTAGGAATTGTGGGAGTTGAAGTCTAAAACACCTGGAAGGCCTGACCTAGATTGATTTTCTCCATTTAAACCTCTCAGTCCCCACTGAATGCTGAGCACGTGGATGAGAGCGAGTTGCTGAGACATAGGTGGTCTGGAATTGTATTCCATACTTAGTACAACCTTGCCTCGTAGGCACAAAAATATTAATCCAAAAATATTTTAAATGGGAGTAGAAAACTACCACCAGCAATTCAGTATATCTTCTTTTCAGCAGAGATCTATGTCAGAAATATTAAAAATTAACTAGGCATTTTTAATTACAAAAATGTGAATCAAGCACTGAAAGGATTAAATGGGTGCAGTGATAAGATGTTCCTTTAGCTTAGTAGCCATCAGAAGTAGCCCTCTGTGGGAGAAGGGCCTCAGTATGTTAGCAGGCCTCAGTGTTAGTTAGTCCAGATACATTGTGTTGTTCTCTCACCCAGTATTTTTAAACTTTTAATCCTTGCAACCGACCCTGCCCACTATGATTAATTCTCTGTGTTCAAATATTGTGATTTTATATTGTCTGATGTGTTTATTTATAATGTTTCTTGTATTTTATTTTATTTTTATATTTTATTGTTGTATTCTTATGTTGTACATTTGCATTGTTGTACTGCTAGGCTTGGCCTCATGTAAGCTGCCCTGAGTCCCCTTGGGGAGATGGTGGTGGGGTATAAATAAAGCTTTTTATTATTATTATAAAAAGAACAACATTATCAGAACTGAAAATCTCCATGTTAAAACAACAACATGGGATAGTGAGAAATTATTCACAACAATAACAACTTTAAGAGTTGTACTTTTAAAACACCGATATAGAAATTTCAAATGTTCAGAATACTATACCTGTGTTAGATTGCAATTTTAAGAACTATTTTATTAGTAGTAACCCTAGACTGCAGATGTGAGAGAAGGTGACAGCAACTCTAATAAGGACATTGAGTGACCATATAACTGATCTCAGTCATTGCTCTGCATCAGAAAAACAAACAGAATGCTATAGCCACTCTTTATGTGACAATGTGGAGTTTCGGAATGAGATGTTATCTCTACGCAGATGATGTCCAGATCTGTCACTCCTTTTCACCTGTCACCAAGGAGGCTGTCCAGACCTTGAACCGGTGCTTGGCTGCTGTGTCGGACTGGATGAGAGCTAACAAATTGAAATTGAATCCAGACAAGACAGAGGTCCTACTGGTCAGTCGTAAGGCCGAGCAGGGTATAGGGTTACAGCCTGTGTTAGACGGGGTTACACTCCCCCTGAAGACGCAGGTTCGCAGCTTGGGAGTGATCCTGGACTCATCGCTGAGCCTGGAACCCCAGGTCTCGGCGGTGGCCGGGAGAGCTTTTGCACAATTAAAACTTGTGCGCCAGTTGCGCCCGTACCTTGGGAAGTCGGATCTGGCCACAGTGGTCCACGCTCTTGTTACATCCCGAATAGATTACTGCAACGCACTCTACGTGGGGTTGCCTTTGAAGACTGTTCGGAAACTTCAATTAGTCCAACGGGCGGCAGCCAGATTACTCACCGGAGCGTCATACAGGGAGCATACCACCCCTCTGTTATGTCAGCTCCACTGGATGGGTTCCGGTCCAGCGTATCTGTCTGAACGCATCTCCCTCTACGTCCCACCTCGGAGTTTGAGATCATCTGGGGAGGCCCTGCTCTCGACCCCACCGCTATCACAAGTGAGGTTGGTGGGGACAAGGAGCAGGGCCTTCTCAGTGTTGGCCCCTCACCTATGGAACTCACTCCCAGGGGAAATTAGGTCATCAACATCCCTCCTCTCCTTCAGGAGGAAATTAAAAACATGGTTGTGGGACCAGGCCTTTGGGCAATCTGACAACTAGATAAAGACAATTAGACGACTAGGACTGACAGGACTGACAAAGTGGAATTGGAATTTGGACTATAAGATGGCGAATGCTGAGCGTTAATTAGGTGAAATCAGTTTTATTGGTTTTATTGTTGCAGTGCAGAGACTGATTGTTAATTGTTTAATTGCTGCTATATTGTTTTTATTCTACTGTTATGTTGATGCCGGCATCGAATTGTGCCTTTGTAAGCCACCCTGAGTCCCCCTCTGGGGAGAGAAGGGCGGGGTAGAAGTAACCGAAATAAATAAATAAATAAATAAAATTACCTCTATTTCCTGCAACTGCTCTTGATTGGTCGAATACATCTGCTGCAGAGATGTTTCCAGCTCAGTGTTCCGGTCCAACAGCGTCTTTCCAAGCTCAGCAGCAAGATGGAGATCTGAAATGAGTAGTGATCATTTTACCCAATGCCATGGCTACCATTTTACAGTAGAGTCTCGCTTATCTGACATAAACAGACTAGCAGAACGTCTGAGAGATGAAAATGTCAGATAATACGGTGTCTACTACCGTCTGACGCGGCACTAGCCACCTAAAATACTAACAGCAGGGACTCAAAGAGTTAAGGCAAGGCAATGCCTCGGATCTAGAGAGTTCCATCAGGAAGTGCCCGGATATGGAAGAGGAGCATGGAAATCGCAGAGGGAAGGAGGGAGAACGCTTCCACTTCCGGCCCTGCCTCTTTTCCCCCTTCCTTATCTTGACTTTTTCACTTATTGGAAATTGAGAGAGAGTTTGGGAGCACTCCATTAATTGAAGGGGAAATGCTGGAGGAAAGGGGGAGCGTCGGATAAGACAGAATGTCGGATAAGCGAGACTCTACTGTATTTTCAACGTGCCTTTCAAAACGAAGGAGAAACAAAACTAATTACACTTCTGTAGCTTTTGAGAGAAACAAGTTAGAGTCTAGATGTTCCTTCATTTTCTTTTTGGGAGTAGGATGTACTTCCTGATGTTTGTTTACAACTGAGCCACAGAAGGGGGTGATTTTGAAACTATCTATTCCAACACATGACATCAAAAGCAGGAAAAGACTGATCCATTATATTCTCGCAGCAAAGTAAGTATTTAAAAAGTTGTGTTTTTTTTTTGCCAAACGAAATTAGTTTTTAAGGGGACGTATTTGGTTCAGCTCTGGGAGACATGGTAGTCTGATGGACCAGGTTTCTTGTGTTTTTGATGCTGCTCCTTTACAGAAGTTTGGTGTAGACCCAAGTGTTGGCGTCAAACCAGAAAATGCAAGCTATTTTTAAACAAACCAGCTTCTGTTGATATAAAGTGTGTGTGCAAGTGCTCTTGGGCACAGAGTAGACACGTTCTGAAACTTGCTTAAGCGGCTGAGGGGGGAAAAGAAAAGGCCTGAGGCTGCTAGGAATTATGGGAGTTGGAGTCCAAAACACCTGGAGGGCCCAAGTTTGCCCATGCCTGATTTAATATGCTAAACATGTCTTCACATAAAACTACTATAGACCTTGAAATTCTTCACAAAGGTTAAATCTGTGGTATTAAGGCCAATGTTTACTCAGCACATTGCATTATTTTTTTAGCAGATAAGTGGGAAAGTAGCTCAATCTCCGATTGTTATAATTATTATGTCTGGATTTTGCAAGGCAACGCAGGACACAGACTGATCTGCAATATAAGACTAAGTGAGAAATCCCGACATCTTGGTGACAATAGAAAAATAAAAGTCAAAACACCCAGTTATCTCTGTCCGACACATATATATCTTAATAAGCATCTCGGCATACAGTGATAGCTCATAAGATTGTTGACATTAGCGGCATGTTGCAAGGATATGAACACAAACAATCCAGGATCTCCAAGGTCCACAACCTTTTGCAGAATAAGTTACAACTCGCCCAAGCTTTTGCTGGAAAATGTAGTCATATTGCTCTCTCCCTCCTTAAGACTCTGATGGATGGACTGAAGATCCTCATGGGCTTTTGCAAGATACTGAAACCACTGAATATGAAGGGACGATGTGGATCAATTCTCAGCAGAAAAGGTTCTGGCCCAATTTACCTGTCCAAACGCATCTCCCCTTATGAACCATCTAGGACCTTAAGATCGTCTGGGGAGGCCCTGCTCTCGATCCTGCCTTCATCACAAGTACGATGGCGGGGACGAGAGACAGGGCCTTCTCAGTGGTGGCCCCTTGGCTATGGAACGCCCTCCCTAGGGATATCAGATTGGCTCCCCCCCTTTTAACATTTTGGAGGAGTTAAGACATGGTTGTTTGAGCAAGCATTTACAAATGCAGAGTAACTGACATAGGAAATGGAATGACTAGACAATGAAACTGGACAATGTTTTAACAAGGAGTTGCTAATGATGTTGGTTTTTATTGTTTCTGTTGTGGTGTTATATTATATTTTAATGTTTCTATTGCATCTTGATATTGTGCATTGATTTGCTGCCTGTAAACTGCCTTGAGTCACCAAAAGGCTGGGAAAGGCGATATACAAATACAGTAAATAAATAAATAAATAAATAAATAAATAAATAAATAAATAAATAAATAAAAAAGGTGCATGCTATAGTAATGTTGCTGGGTTCGGTAAAACCTTCAATGGATTGAAGTTGTCTTACACTCCTTGCACAATGGTCAATACCTATTGAAAAGGGGGGGAAATGTGCATTGGTAGTGGGTTGCTGTGAGTTTTCCGGGCTGTATGGCCATGTTCCAGAAGCATTCTCTCCTGATGTTTCGCCCACATCTATAGCAGGCATCCACAGAGGTTGTGAGGTCTGTTGAAACGTAAGCAAGTGAGGTGGAATGTCCAGGGTGGGAGAAAGAACTCTTGTCTGCTTGAGGCAAGTGTGAATGTTGCAAATAGCCACTTTGATTCACATTTAATGGCCTTGCAGTAAAATCAAGACAGTAAATAAAAAAGCAACACTCAAAAAGGAGGGGAATTCCAGACAAGAATCAATCAGCGCTAGCTAACACCTCCCAACAAAAGATTTCCCCCAGGCAGCAGCCAGCCAGGCTTTGAAGCTGCAAGGCCTTAAATGCTTGAGGAAAGTGATGTGGATAGCATTTTATTTATTTATTTATTTATTTACTATATTTATATACCGCCCCTCTCAGCCCAGAGGCGACTTGGAGCAGTTCACAATTGGCAACAATTTGATGCCTCAACAATCATAACAAAACAATCATGAAATACTGTTAAAAGCATTAGAATACAAAATAAGAATATAAAAAAAACCATACAAAACCTTAAAACATTATCATAAGTATCTCCATGTCATAGCATTGAATGGCATTGCAGCTTCAAAGCCTGGCTGCTTCCTGCCTGGGGATAATCTTTTGTTTGGAGGTGTTAGCTGGCCCTGGTTGTTTCCTGTCTGGAATTCCCCTGTTTTCTGAGTGTTCTTCTTTATTTACCATCCTGATTCTAGAGATTTTTAAATACTGGTAGCCAGATTTTGTTCATTTTCATGTTTTCCTCTTTTCTGCTGAAATTATCCACGTGCTTACGGATTTCAATGCTTTCTCTGTGTAGTCAGACATGGGGGTTGTGAGTGTGATCCAGAATTTCTGTGTTGTCAAATAATATTTTGTGTCCAGGTTGGTTCACCAGGTGCTCTGCTATGACTGACTTCTCTGGTTGAAGTAGTCTACAGGCTGTTAGGAATTATGGAAGTTGAAGTCCAAAACGCCTGGAGGACAGGAGTTTGCCCATGCCTGGTTTAGAGAATGGGTGCTCTGGCAGTAAAAATCTCTCTCTCGAATCTGCATGATCCAAAACCTTCAAATTGCTAGGAAATGAGGACAGATTATAAGGCAAGTCCTAGATACCTTTTGAAAAAGGTGCCCCACTTTCCGTATACATAACTACTTAAAGTAGTTTAATTTACAGGCTGTAAAGACATAATCCTAATGAACAAGAAGTATTATATATCACCTCTAGTGGGAAATAAATGTTATGTTAATAGGTACAAATCTGAACAGGTGGAGCTACTGTTCAACATCCAAAGGTGAACAAGTACAAGGGTTTCCTGATAAGGTGGTGGCGCCCTGTAACCTCCAACTTACGGTGTAAGGCAAAGTCTAATTCTTGGTTCTCAAGGGTGACAAGCACAGAGCTGCGCTGTATTGGATTAGCTGCATTTGCGATGATGAGAAAGAGACTCTGTGTTTCTGCCTCTAAGCCTCCATGCCCTCCTCCAGACCTCATGCCCTCAATGGTTTTCTTTGCATACAGCATTCAGCAGCAGCCATGATCCTGGCACCAATGGATTGATGGGAGAGCTGTTCAGCAGTGGAACTCTCCTTGCAGCTTCAAAGCCTGGCTGCTTCCTGCCTGGAGGAATCCTTTGTTGGAAGGTGTTAGCTGGCCTTGATTGTCTCCTATCTGGAATTCCTCTTTTTTTTGAAGTGTTGCTTTTTATTTACTGTCCTGATTTTTAGACTTTTTAAAATACTGGTAGCCAGATTTTATTCATTTTCATGGTTTCCTCTTTTTTTGTTGCAATTGTCCACATGCTTGTGGATTTCAATGGCTTCTCTGTGTAGTCTCACATGGTGGTTTGCCCATGCCTGGTTGACACACTTTTATATGTAGATGTATAGACAGAGGCTGGCATTCCATTCATTAGTTATTAGATCATAAACTGGATTTGTAATCTCACAGCTCTAGGGATTCAAATGTACAATGGGTTGCAGTGAGTTTTCCGGGCAGTCTGGCCGTGTACTAGAAGCATGCTCTCCTGATGTTTCACCCACTTCTATGGCAGGCATCCTCAGAGGTTGTGAGGTCTGTTGGAAACTAGGCAAGTGAGCTTTATATATCTGTGGAATAATGTCCAGGGTGGGAGAATATTGCAAATAGCCACCTTGATTAGCATTGAATGGCCTTGCAGCTTCAAAGCCTGGCTGCCTGCTGCCTGGGGGAGTCCTTTGTTGGGAGGTGTTAGCTGACCCTGATCGATTCTTGTCTGGAATTCCCCTGTTTTTTGACTGTTGCTCTTTATTTACTCTCCTGGTTTTACGGTTTTTTAATACTGGTAGCCAGATTTTGTTCATTTTCATGCTTTCCTCCTTTCTGTTGAATTTGCCCACATGCTTGTAGATTTCGATAGCTTTTCTGTGTAGTCTGACACGGTAGTTGTTAGAGTAGTCCAGCATTTCTGTGTTGTCAAACAATATTCTGTGTCCAGGTTGGTTCATCAGGTGCTCTTCTATGGCTGATTTCTCTGGTTGAATTAGTCTGCAGTGCCTTTTGTGTTCCTTAATTTATGTCTGGGCAATGCTGCTGCGTTTGGGGGTCCCTATGTAGACTTGTCCACAGCTGCATGGTATACAGTAGACTCCTGCAGAGGTGAGAGCATTCCTCTTGTCCTTGGGACAACACTCAGAAAACAGGGGAATTCCAGACAGGAAACAATCAGGGCCAGCTAACACCTCCCAACAAAGTATTCCCCCAGACAGGAAGCAGCCAGGCTTTGAAGCTGCAAGGCTACTCAATGTTAATCAAGCTGGCCAATTGCAGCATTCACACTTCCCTCAAACAGACAAAAGTTCATTCTCCCACCCTGGACATTATTCAGATATATAAACCCCACTTGCCTAGTTTCCAACAGACTTCACAACCTCTGAGGATGCCTGCCATAGATGTGGGAGAAACGTCAGAAGAGAATGCTTCTGGAACATGGCCATACAGCCCAGAAAACTCAGCAACCCAACAATCATTGATGTTTCTTCAGAACTTCAACAGCACCTGTCTCAAGGGTGCTCATATGGTACAAGGATCACAGAGCGTCCTTGACACTGTAGACTTACTAATCACTCTAGAGAATTAATCCGCTTTAAATCCAGTTTCTGCCTCCTGTAGAATTCTGGGGTGTGTAGTTTAGTGAGGCTGCTAAAGGCTCCTCCCTAAACTACAAACCCCAGAATTCAGCAGGAGAACAGGAACCTGATGTAAAGTGGATTAATTCTCTAGTGTGACGAGGCTAATAATGCGGTTTGATACCACTTTGACTGCCATGACTCAATGCTATGGAATCATGGGAGCTGTAGTTTTAAATGGAAGTAGAAAACTACCACCAGCAATTTAGTATATCTTCTTTTCAGCAGATAAATATGTCAGAAATATTAAACATTAACTAGGTATTTTTAATTGCAAAAATGTAAGTCAAGCGCTGAAAGGGTTAAATGGATGCAATGTCTCAGCAAAAGCTGCAGTTCAATATAAGCAGGTGTGCCTGTAGCTTAGTAGCCCTCTGTGGGATTAGGGCCTCAGTGTGTTAGAGTAGGCCTCAGTGTGAGGTAGTTGTCAGTGTTAGCAGGCCTCAGTATGAGAATGCCTCAGTGTGAGAGGAAGCTCCAGTGTGAAGGCTGCTGTGTGCAAAAAGCTACTGTGTTTTAATAATTTTATTGAAGTATTTTTTGTGAATGAGAAAGATAAAACCAGAGATTGGCTGGGGACGAACGCATTGAGGAGGGGAGAAAGGAAAGATGGATATATAGGACTGGGGCAAAAAAATAAAGCTACTGTGTGAAGATCCTATGTAACATTGGTGTGAAAAGAGGCTCTACGAGACTCTATCAGTGTTAGTTTGCCTCAGTGTCAGGTGGTCATCAATGTTAGCAGGCCTCAGTATGAGAGCGCCTCAGTGTGAGAGGAAGTTCCAGTGTGAAGGCTGCTGTGTGTAAAAAGCTACTGTGCTTAAGCGGCTGAGGGAGAAAAGGAAAGGACCTGAGGCTGTTAGGAATTGTGGGAGTTGGAGTCCAAAACACCTGCAGGGCCCAAGTTGGCCCTTGCATGAGTTATCTCGGTCTACTAATTTGCATATGGTTTCTGATTGGCCAGCCTCAACATTCTAACATTCTTAAGTGGCTGAGGGGGGAAAGGAAAGGGCCTGATGCTGCTAGGAATTGTGGGAGTTGGAGTCCAAAACACCTGCAGGGCCCAAGTTGGCCCTTGCATGAGCTAGCTCGACCTACTAATTCGCATATGGTTTCTGATTGGCCAGGCTCAACATTCTTAAGTGGCTGAGGGGGAAAGGGAAAGGGCCTGAYGCTGTTAGGAATTGTGGGAGTTGGAGTCCAAAACACCTGCAGGGCCCAAGTTGGCCCTTGCATAAGCTAGCTCGACCTACTAATTCGCATATGGTTTCTGATTGGCCAGCCTCAACATTCTAACGTTCTTAAGTGGCTGAGGAGGAAAAGGAAAGGGCCTGAGGCTGCTAGGAATTGTGGGAGTTGAAGTCCAAAACACCTGGAGGGCTGAAGTTTGCCCATGCCTACTGTAGCCCTTCAAATGTGCTTTCAAATTATGCCAGGAGCCACCTTGTGAGGTATAAATAGCTGCTAAGTGTTTAAATGACTATTGGAAGTAGAGCACTTCCCCAACGCATTAGTTGATAATTTCCCTAGAGCAGACTTTGGGGTAGAAAAATCCAAGTAAAGAGGCAGAGTCAAGGACTAATTATGGAAATATGAATGTGAAGGGTCGAAGAAGAAAAAGGCCTGGGGAGACACTCAAAAGACGAAAAAGAGAAGCTCAAAATGAGCCTAGCAAGTGGGAGGAATGACGGGATGAGGAGGAGACGTATTCAAGGCACAGGTGTATAGGGTAATGAAGAGAACTAAATCAAGAAGAGGTTTGTATTGATGGTAAACAAAGGCTTAAAGTGGAAGTGTGAGCATGAGAGCATTTAAAAAAAGGTTTGTAGCCATCAGTTAAGTTGAAGTGGGGAGAGCTTAGATATATTGTCAAAGGCTTTCGTGGCTGGAATCGCTGGGTTGTTGTGAGTTTTCCATGTTCCAGAAGCATTCTCTCCTGACGTTTTGCCTGCATCTATGGCAGGCATCCTCAGATCTCACAAGCAGCCAGGCCTTGAAACTGCAAGGCCATTCAATGATAATCAAGGTGGCCAATTGCAACATTCAATCTTGCATCAAACAGACATTCCACAGATATACACTTTCCTAGTTTCCAACAGACCTCACAACCTCTGAATATGCCTGCCATAGTTGCAGGTGAAATGTCAGGAGGGAATGCTTCTGGAATGTGGCCATGCAGCCCGGAAAACTCACAACAACCCAGCTGATATATAGCTTATGTGTAGGACATATGGACAAGATACGCCTGCCATAGTTGCAGGTGAAATGTCAGGAGAGAATGCTTCTGGAACGTGGCCATGCAGCCCAGAAAACTCACAACCCAGCTGACATACAGCTTATGTGTAGGACATGTGGGCAAGATACACATTTAACAAAAGGCTGGGAGGATGGAGAGGGAGACAAACCAGATGCAGGAATACACTGATATATTTATATTCCTCTGATATATTTATTGTTATCCTGCTTTTAAGACAGAGACTTCTGTGTGAAAGGTCGGAAGGTCTGTTGTGCGTGGAAAGAGAAGGGCGGATGGAAACATCCCCTTGAGGAGAAGGCAAAGGGCAAAAAGAGAAAGGGAAGCAAGGAAAAGAGGAAGGAAAAGAAGTTATGGCAGAAAATAACAGGAAGGAAGGAGGAAAAGAAAGAAAGGAAATAAGGAAAGGAAAGGATGGAGGGAAGAAAAGAAAGAAGGGAAACTAGGGAAGGAAGGAAAGAGGTAAGGAAAGTAAATGGGGAACACAAAGAAGTAATGGGGAAAGGAAAGAAAGGTAATGAGGAAAGGAAGAAAAGAAAGAAAAGAGGTAAGGAAAGGAAAGAGGATAGGAAAGAAGTAATGAGAGGAAAGAAAGGTAAGGAGGAAAGAACAAAGGAAGAAAGGAAGGGAAGGAAGGAATGAAGGAAGGAAGGAAAGAAAATTAGGAAAGGAAAGGAAGAAAGGAAGTAAGGAAATGAGGAAAGGAAGGAGTAATGGGGGGAGGAAAGAACAGTAAGGAGGAAAAGTAAGTGTGACGATGTGTAAATTTTATTCCTTTGGTTATGTGTAGTTTGGACAATGGTTTAGGGATGGTAAGT
>NW_026847771.1:95159616-95173858 GCF_025583915.1 Anolis sagrei ordinatus
ACATTGGGTGCTGGAATGATGAATAGTATCTTCAATTTCTATTATGTTAAACTTTTTCTAAACCGATACAAGATCTCAGAAACCGCGTTCCATCAAGCGCAGGTACATTGGGTTTGTTTCTCAGTAGATAAATGTTTTGAATTCAGAATTAAAAACTGTGTTACAAAAACTGTGTTACAAAAGTTATGCTATAATGCTGGCTAAGACTGTACCTAGCCAATACGAATGGATCATGTTATAAGACATGATCATAACCAAAACGGCTTATAATTTTTAAGTATCCTTTTCTTAATTGTAGTTACTTTTAGTTCCCTTTCATGTTCATAATTTTCTGATTTATTGCCAAACATGATGGCTCTAGCTATCATATAAATATGGTTGATAACAGATTTAAATGCTGTTTTTTTTCCTTTTTGACCATCTCTTATATTCTGTCCCAGTCCTTGTTTTAAGGATCTGTAAGTTCATGAGGTTTATTAGCCAGTCACTGGTATCCCTAAAACCTTTTTATTCAGACAGGTGTTTAAAGATTTAAGATCAATTCAGGGGGTGTTGTGGTTTTTAACTTTGAATTTGTTTTAACTGTAATTTTTTTAGTACTGTTAATATTTAATCCTGTTTTAATGTTTGTATTTTTGTATATTTTAAATAGTTATTGTAATGCTTTTATGTTAAGCCACTTTGAGTCCCCTTCAGGGGAGATAAAGCGGCATATAATAATAATAATAATAATAATAATAATAATAATAATAATAATAATAATAATAATCCCTACTTGGATCTGTGCACATCATTCGAAAATACATCACACAGTCCGAAACATTTCGACTTGTGATTTTGTGATACGAAATCCAGCATATATATCTCATTTGCTTTGTCATACTGTGTTTTTGTGTCAGAATAATAATAATAATAATAATAATAATAATAATAATAATAATGGCATCCGTTTTAGGAATATTGTGGAGAAATAAGAGGGAGACAGTTACTTACATGGCTCTGAGTTTCTTGGATGAAGGATGCGATTTAAAAATGACATATTATGTCTACAGAAATTTCTTCTAAGTTTTCATTTCTTGCACCAAAGCATCATCTATTTCCCATTTCACACTTTTTCTGTTTTTTTCTAAACGGTTGTTTTTAATGGATCAGTTATCAACCATTTAATTCATCAAATTGATAAAATATTTAACAAATTTAATATTTCCATTTCACATTGCATTTATTTCATATTGTGTTCATTTGCATAGTGTTCTTTGTGACTGAACAATGCAAATGGTTGTATTTTGTTTTCACCCAGGTTGTTTTTATGATCTGGAATGCCATTAATGATCCTCTCTTTGGGTATATTCAAGACAACTCCAGAGTACCATGCTGCTCTAGACGCCAGTTTTCCATTCTATATGGCGCTCCGTTGTACGCTTTGGCCTTTCTGCTTCCTTGGTTTCCTTGGAAACAATATGGAGAAGATGACTGGCTTAGCGGGCTTCATCTTATTGTTGCCTTGTGCGCTTTTGACGGCCTGCTTACATTTGTTTTACTAGCACAATGTGCACTTTTTGCTGAAATTTCCACTCGACATGAAAGTAGGCTCCAGCTGATTAAGTATAACCAGGTGGCGAGCTTAGTTGGATCTACCAGTATCCTTTTCTGTGGTTTAATTACAGATAATATGGAGAACTTTGTCTCTTTCCAAGCCTTTACAGTTTTAGTAGGAGTTATCGCAACAGCTTGTATGTGCTACACTGGACTCTACAGCACAACTGAGTATGAACAAAAGGAGATTCTTGCAGAAGAGGTTGTTTCAGAGAGTGCGGAGGGTTCTCTGTCTTGGTCTTCTATAATTTCGTTGACCAGGCAGATCATGACCCAGAAAAACTTCTTGCTTTTTGTGACCATGAACTTCTTTCAAGTCTTCCACCTGGCCTTTTGCAACAATTTCATGATGATCTTTGCAGATAATCTCATCCCCAAAGAAGTTCTTGCATCTTCTGTCAGAAGTATCATGTACGGAGCAGGCTTTATTTGTCCTCAGGTAGGCAAAACAAACACTCATTTTTTTTATCTTGAAAGGAAAATGTATTACCATAAATCCTAGAAAATTCCTCCCATTGCTTGATGTTAGTAATTCTGCATTATTGTCTTCCTACTCTACAGTTATCATATGGTATAACAAATCTTTTGACATGATGGATTTGTACAAAGAAGCTTGAATTCTTTCCCATTTGCTCCTAGGACATATTTTAAAAAATCATATACATTTATACTATGAAATACTCTTGATGATTGAAGAATTTATTTTATATTTTTAAGGAGAAGGTCTGGAAACAATTAATGCTTAACTAAAATCGCTTTTCCACATGTATTAAATAATAAAACGGGAAAATACAGTCGTTCCACCATATTTGCAATTTTGTCTTTTGCTTTGGATGAAATATTTGCCTTTCACATTTTGAAATGAATTTATATCAGGTGAGTCTCTAGAAAATATATGCAATAAAACAGCTGAGAAGTTTCAGTTGTCTGCATTGTCAGCCATTATGTGCCTCTGACTTTGAGCGATATGTGTACTTGGTGCAGTTGCACATGAGTGTGTGTTTGCAGTGATAAGAATCCCGTGGTCATTCTAAAATGTCATTTTGGTGTGGAACAGTGTGTCACCATAGTAGGTTCAAGCATTTCTAGACAGTGCACTTGACTCACTGTCACTAGTCTTAACTGTTCAAACTATTCCTGCCAAGTGCTAGGCACTGGCAGTGCTGAATCCAGCAGCACACCTCAACTGTGTCCTTGAGTCCCCTTCTGGTACTGACTGAGCCTGTATTTCCTTATGTTGGAACATAGAGCCAATCTCTATGTTACTGAGCAAAAACCAGTGTTCTCAAGTGACATTTTTGATCTTTGTTTCTAATTATTAAAATCCAGGTAAAGCAAGGCTAGCAATATTTAGCATCTCTTTAGCAGGATTACAGTATTATAGGTAAATATTTTCTCTTATCTTTCAGTGTCTTGTGCTCATCAGTCAAACTTTGTTGCGGAAATTTGGTTACTATAAGATTGTCCTATATTCCTTCTACTTGGAAGTGATGGCTGCAGCTGCCATGTTTTTTCTAGGTGTAGAACACTACTACCTTCTGGCTGCTTATCTTACAGGAAATATGTAAGTATTTCCCACATGTTAGACACCTTTTGGAAAGCTCCTTTAGGTTCAAAGGCTGCCTGAATTTGATGGAAGCGCAATGATGAATTGGGCTAGCTACTGTCAGTGGGTTACTGTGCCTTAGGATGGTGGAAGAAACAACACCACCAGGCAGAAAGGAAGATGGCTGTTTCTGTACCCAGTCTTGGCAATGTGAAATGTTTTTATATTGCTAACATACCTGGAAGATATTACTGAAGACCTCTGCTTCTTTAAAAGGGTATTAGACAAACTCATATACGAATGCTCTGTTTGCACTTTTTCATCTGAATAGCCTTACTTTTGACTATTCCTTTCATATCCTGTTTGTGCATTTCCTGGAAACTTCTGGTTGTTTATACTCATGGCAAACTCCGGGTTGGAGAGATCAGACCTATGGTCTACAGATTATTAGCCAGGCAATCTGGGGATAGATGGAAACTATAGGTAGAGCAGCTGAGAAGTTGTAGAAAACCTGATTAGATGGACTTCTGAACTACAAGGACTCTTGAATTTTTGCAGTAATTATTGGAACTATTAATCATAGTCTTTAGCATCACTGGGAAAGTTAGTATTAAATATTGTTTTATCTATTAACTGTTATTTTGGATATTAATTCAAGGAAATAAGGAACACAGATTCACCATGTAACTTAAGAGTAGCACAAGCTGCAATTGTCTTAAAATGAAAGGCACTGGGATTCCATAATTGTCACATTTCAGGTATATTGGATTTTTATCTGTTTGGTTCTGGAATGTTTGTTTTGGCCACTAATTGAGTCCTGATATTTATTTCCAGCGCTGTGTATTTATTAATGTTTTTGTTTCTAAATGCTTCATATACATATTTTGTTTCTTCAGAAACAAAACCTGCTTTCCTATTTATTTAGGGTAATTGTTCAAGCTGCCTTCAGTTTGTTTAATCTGCCTTTGGCTGATATTGTGGATGAAGATTTAAAGAAATATAAAAGAAGGTAGTATTTTATACTTATATACACATTTATCATAGCTAATAATGCTAAATTATTTTGCACATACTACTGGCAGATTGGAGCCCCTGGTGGTGCAGCAGGTTAAATTGCTGAGCTGCTGAACTTGCTGACCGAAAGGTCAGCGGTTCGAATCTGCAGAGGGGTGAGCTCCCACTGTTAGCCCCAGCTTCTGCCAACCTAGCAGTTTGAAAACATTCAAATGTGAGTAGATCAATAGGTGTACTACTCCAACAGGAAGGTAACGGCGCTCCATCCAGTCATGCTGGCCATATGGCCTTGAAGGTGTCTACGGACAACGCCAGCTCTTTGGCTTAGAAATGTAGATGAATACCATACCCCAGACTCTGACACAACTAAACTTAATGTCAAGCGAAACCTTTACCTTTACTGGCAGATCAGCAAAGCATTCAGCTCCTTGGAATCTATTACTGCTAATTTTTTCTGTATCAACCCTTTTACACATTTTTTTCCTTTCCTTTTCTTACATTTGAAACTAGATGGTGATTCTGCTTGAATACTTTATTCAGCCGACAAAGGTTTTAGTCTAAAAGAATATTAAACATGTTAAGAAGTTTCTGGGAGCTGAGAAGGTTCCCTTTTCATTATTCATAAGAAAAATATCCTCTGTATTAGGATTTGAAGAATCAGAATCCAAGCTTGGTCATGGTTACATTCATAGTGAAAATAAATTGATCAATCCAGAATCTAACTGGCCAATGCATTCTTGTTCAGTCATTACCACTATATTGTGAAATGAGATCTTACACTTTATTCACATTGATAATGGCTTGTAACACAAAATCTCTGCTGACTTTTCAGATCACCACTTTCTTCTATGGTCTTTGGAACAAATGCCCTGTTTACAAAACCAGCTCAGTCTTTAGCCCCTATGCTTGTGGTTACAATACTAAATCAGTTTGGGTACGCACAACTGAATAACAAAGCCATCCAGCCTGACCCACAGTAAGTGTCAGAAAGATATTAAATGTTAATGCTATCAAGTGTTTTATACACACGTATGCATAGATACATTAGTCGGGAATTTGTTTTAGTATATTGCAGATTTCATCATCACCTCCAGAGTACTAGGACCCCAAAGGCAGATTTGCATAAAATTTATTGCTTTCCCCATACAGTTAGACCAGTCTCTCCTTTAGTATATTGAACAAATAACCAAAATACAAATTGGACTGTGCACAGACCACAACTGTAGTGAATCCTGTGTTTGGAGCAAAAAAAAATGTCTATGCCTGATTCACAGCTCCATTTTCCCACACAATTACTTGTTTGTTGTTAACTGAGAAATAGACATGAATGGACATGCAGAGAAATAAAGTTCTTGTGTTGAGCTGTCACTAAATATTGTTTTCTAAACTGCAACTATTTCAGAATGCTACACCTCCAGAGAGTTCCCTAGTTTGTATGGAATCTTATTAAAATGAATGAGGCACATATTTTGCAGGACATCTTTGTGAAATACAAGGGTAGCAAAGCAAGAAAAATGTTTTATAGAAATAGTATATATGGCTTTGACAGCACCACTTGTTCAGAATTGCATGTGCCATTGTTTGTTTGAATTCAATTGACATATAGTTCTTTCATTCTATTTACTAGTCCAGCAAAATAAAGTTAATATAATTTTATTATCTTCTGTAGGACAACAGAATTTTTCTATATATGTACTGTAATTATTTGGGTTTTGTAATGAGTCCTCTGAATACTGAACTTGAAAAAATTGGACTTTCCCCCCCAGTTTGTTTTTAGGTCTCCATGATGCCATGTTCTACATGATTTGCCTGATTCCTCTCTGCATTGCAGTCATACAGATTTTGACATGGACACCCTTTTCTATCCAGAATAGCCACCTAATGCACTAAGTTGTAAACATGGCCTTCAAAGAACCAGACAGTGAATTTCACACAATAGCCAATGATAGCTGTGAACTTGAACACTGGGCCCTTTTGTATCTTTGGATAAATAGATCAGATGCAACCTGAGCCATTTATTGGTTAATTGTTAGCCCTGGAAATTCATTCACTAAGTACCTGAGTACCTTGACATGAAGTAAGTATCTCTTTTGAGCTGAGTGACTTGAAGAAGTTAGGGATCTCCAAAAGACTTGAGGAGGACATTTAAAATACTAATATATTAAAATTAGTGGTAAACATCCTCAAATTGGATTCCTTTTAGAGTATGTAAAGACCTACAATAACCTCAAAAGGGTTCATTTGAATATTCTAAAAATATGGAATGTTACTTCCACATGTGCAAATTAGATGTCATTTCCCCCGCCCCCAAGAAATATAGAAAGATTTATTGCATTTATCTCTTCCTAATATCCAGTATGCAACACTCAATATGATTTTCTTAAATAAGATACTTTAACTCTGCAGGGAAGAATTAATGGCTGTAACCATTGAAAGCAGATGAGTAGAAGTTATAGGGACTATTTAGTAAACAAACAAGAATAAAAGGGAAACGTAATTGAAGGTAGATGCTCTGTAGAGAGCACAGACATGAATATATGTATTTAGCAAAGCCAGTAGGGGTTTTATTAGAAACACTGCCATTTGTCACTTTGTAAAGGATGAAGTGGTAGGAAACAGAAGTAGGTTAGTAAGTAGGAAATCTAGGTGGAGGGCAGGCATGTTATTGCCTAAAACAAAGCAGATGCTTCTACCAAGCTTGAATCTTTTGATAGATACTTCATAATTAAAGAAAAGGGGGTTGAGTACTTCCAAAACATGTTACAATAATTTTGGAAATCCAACTTTTTGGAATTTTGGACTGTAAAACTAGAATAGTAGTAGTAGTAGTGTGACTTCAAGGCAACTCCATGACTTCCACAGCATTTCCTTAGATAAGGAATACTCGGATGTATTTTATAATGTACACACACACAAACATGCACATTTAGTGATTGGAAGATTTTTTTTACTTTTTGGATAGCTTATCAATGCAAATAGGGATATGATGTACCATTCTAGTGCTTTGACAGTCCGTTTGGCTTGCCTGTCAAGTTTTATTTATATTATTTCAAATAGCTGAGAACTGTACTTTGAATTTGACTGTTAAAGACATTTGCAATTTTCATCTTCCAGGTGGAATTCACGCCTAATGACAAGGTAATACCACTTGATATGTCACAAAGCCTAAATTATAATTGAATATATCCTACTATCCTTATCTTAGCCTAGTACATTATATATATAATCATTTTACTCTCTGTATAGTAGACTATTTAGCTGAAGTTTAAGTCATTTTCTTCTTCAGCACGGGAAGAAGAAAATGACTTCTTAGAAAACTTGTTCATGATGAGATTTGGATTTTCTTTCCCAGAATCATTGCATACAAGCTAATCTACCTCTTTTGTTAAACAGCTTAACTCCAATGGAACTGTGTTGTTGAAGGCTTTCATGGCCAGAATCACTGGGTTGCTGTGAGATTTCTGGGCTGTATGGCCATGTTCCGGAAATATTCTCTCATGACGTTTCGCTGTGACCTCACAACCTCTGAGGATGCCTGCCATAGATGTGGGTGAAACGTCAGGAGCAAATGCTTCTGGAATATGGCCATACAGCCCAGAAAACTCACAGCAATCCAATAGGATTGCTTTCACATTCTTCAAGAAGTAAACATACCATTAAATCCTATAAGAACAACACTTTATTACAGTCCATAGACTCAACAAGTTCACATTAATAAAATGCTAGACAAAAAGCAATTATCGTAGGTCAAATCATACTGGCAGAACTTATTTCAGACAGTTTTCCCTAGTAAAGAAGTTTGCTGTTCTCTAATCTTGACCAACAAAAACTTGGAAAGGGATTCCAGCCTTCTATGAAATGGAGTAAATCCATGTTTCCCTCATGTCCCTGATTGCTTGGTGAAATGAAAGAACTGACTGTTGAGCATGCATTAAAGGAGATTTGATAGAAAATGCCTGTTAAATTTAAAATGTTGCCTCTAAACACTAAAAGTCATAGATCTGAGCAACATCTTTCAACCTAGGTTTATATGCACTGGACAAAACTGTTCATTTTATTACAATTCATAATGATGGTACACATTCCTGATTATTTTTTAATGCAGTAATATGCCAAATTTTTCTGTGTTTTTATTTATTTATACTAATGTTTCTGGTGGCTTTTATTTATATATTAGAACAATCATCATTTGAAATTTGTATTAATGGCATACATTAAGGGATGCATTTTCAAGTTCTGGTTTTATTTTGTCCTGCACACTTGTGGCAATTATTGTGGTGTTCTATTTTGCACAGCTATCCAGCAGCCTGTCCTGCACATGCCCCATTAAAATGAGGAGTTGTTCAAGTTTACTTCTATGTTGTTGTTTTTTTTAAATAGTTGTAACTTCTAAATTATGGAAATCAATTTGGGATTTTGTTCCATTGAGAATGTTTACTTGAAGATGGGAGTGGAGATTATATTATGCCTAAGTCTATGCAAAATATTTCTGTATAAGTGATTCTGAATTGTTAATAAAAATGAGTAACCTGTTCTAACCTCTTGTAATATTCCTATTTTCCTTCATAGTTTTCAGTGTTCAAAATTAGAAACAAACAAGTTTCATTTGTGAATGTTTCAAGTTCTTTCCAGTATATTCTGTATGGGGAAAATCACTGGTTTTGTAGCAAACAAATCGTCGTATTACTAGTTGGTGATTAGAATGAGCACTGTATTATGTGGGAAAGCAGTAACTGAATTTACTGTGGAGGTGTGCAGCATTGTGATAATGGAGTGCCACTTAACATATGTCCTTCTCACAAGTGAGTAATCGCTCCCACATCTTTAGAAGCATTTTGATTGCCTTTGAGCCAGCGCTTTCTAAATCTTACTCTTAAGTCACTCTGATATCTATATGTGAAGTGGTAACACAAAGATGTGGGACTTCTCTGATCATGTATAAGAGCCCTATCCTGTCTAAAAAGTGACCCAGAAGTGGAGAAAGTAGATAGAATTTATTTGCTCCTGTTTTACAGCACAGAAACTGAAGTGAGGTCTACCAAGGAACTTAGGCCCCTTTCACACAGCTGAATAAAATCCCTCATTTTCTGCTTTGAACTGGAAGATATGGCAGTGTGGACTCAGATAACCCAGTTCAAAGCAGATGTTGTGGGATTTTCTGCCTTGATATTCTGGGTTATATGGCTGTGTGGAAACAAAATCCTGCTCAAAATAAAATACTTTACACATATAAGTAGTGTCTTACACTTCCAAATGCTTTTTAAAGAAAATAGTATTTTAATAAAATAATTTATTCCACTGTTAAACTCTTGTTATTGTCCATGTCTTTAAGTTGAATTATAGTTCAGTCCATGCTGTTAGCTGACTTGGGTTCCGTGCTGGAATAATTATGGGATATACAATAAATAGTCTGCCATATGGATTTTCAGGACTTGAAAAAGGGATTAAGACATATTCATGAAAGAGGAAGAGATGTCTGTTGATGGTATTTCTCATAGGTAGACAAAACTCCTGTGTTCAAAGGCAGTCTCTCTCCGAGTATCACTTGGTCACATAGCAGCCGCAGTGGCACAATGGGTTAAACCCTTGTGCTGGCTGAAGTGCTGACCTGAAGGTTGGTGGATCAAATCCATGAGAGTTGACAGGTGAGCTTTCATCTGTCAGCTCTAGCTTCCCAAGCAGGGATGAGAGAAGCCTCCCACAGGGATTTCCTGCCTTGATATTCTGGGATATAGGGATGTGTAGAAGGGCCCCAAAAAACCACCCTGAGTCCTCTCGGGGAGATAGGGTGGGTTATAAAGAAAGTATTAATATACTAGTTGTCCCCTGCCACGCAATGCTGTGGCCCAGTCTGTGTATTTGTGTTTTGTGTGTGTATATATTTGTGTATATGTGTGTTTGTGTATATATATATGTAGTTTTGCGCATGCATTGTATTGTAATTTTTGTTTTTTGGCTTTTTAAGTCTCTTCTGCTGTGTTTTGCTGTGTATTTATGAGTGATGGTCACTCGTTGGCCTGATAGGTGTATTGTGTCCAAATTTGGTGTAAATTCGTCCAGTGTTTTCTGAGTTATGTTAATCCCACAAATGAACTTTACATTTTTATTAATGTAGACTAGCCATCCCCTACCACGAGTTGCTGTGGCTCAGTCTGTGTATGTGTTTTTTGTGTGTGTATATATGTGCATGATTTTGTGAATATGTGTATTTATGTGATTATGCGCATGTGTTGTATTTTTTTTTTGGCTTTTAAAGTCCCTTATGCTGTGTTTTTCAGTGTTTTTATGAGTGACTAGCCGTCCCCTGCCACACGTTGCTTTGGCCCAGTCTGTGCATATGCTTGTGTATATATATGTGGTTTTGTGTATGTGTTGTAATGTTGTTGTTGTTAGTTGGGTTTTTTTTTTTTGCTTTTTAAGTCTGTCCCGCTGTTTTCCTGTGTTTTTATGAGTGATGGTCACTTGTTGGCCTGAGAGGTGTATTGTGTCCAAATTTGGTGTCAATTGGTCCTGTGGTTTTTCAGTTATGTTAATCCCACAAACGAACATTACATTTTTATTTACTAGCCATCCCCTGCCACGCATTGCTGTGGCCCACATGGGGGTTCTGTGTGGGAGGTTTGGCCCAATTCTATCGTTGCTGGGGTTCAGATGCTCTGTGATTGGAGGTGAACTATAAATCCCAGGAACTACAACTCCCAAATGTCAAGATTCTTTTTTCCCCAAACTCCACCAGTGTTCACATTTGGGCATATTGAGTATTTATTATTTATTTATTTATTTATTTATTTATTTACATTGCTTATATACCGCTGTATCTCAAGCCCGAAGGCGACTCACAGCGGTTCACGAACAGTAGAAACAGTAGAAACAGCAGTGGTTCCATACAACATATAACAATTGACTTAACACATTATCCATAAATTACCAATAAGCAATTACAATGCACAATTATTACAAAAAACAACCGTACCCAATCTTCTCATCATTTGTGTAGAGTTTGGTCCAGATCCATCATTGTTTGAGTCCACAGTGATCTCTGGATGTAGGTGAACTACAACTCCAAAACCAAAGGACACTGCCCACCAAACCTTCCAGTATTTTCTGTTGGTCATGGGAGAACTGTGTGCCAAGTTTGGTTCAATCTTGTTGGTGGGGTTCAGAATGCTCTTTGATTGTAGGTGAACTATAAATCCCAGCAAGTACAACTCCCAAATGACAAAATCAATTTTTGAGTGAAGGACATACATTGGGTTGTTAGGTGTCTTGTGTCCAAATTTGGTGTCAATTTCCCCAGTGGTTTTTGAGTTCTGTTAATCCCACAAATGAACATTACATTTTTATTTATATATAGATGGTCACTCGTTAGCCTGATAGGTCTATTGTGTCCAAATTTGGTGTCAATTCGTCCAGTGGTTTTTTATTTATGTTAATCCCACAAACATTATTAGAATTGTATTGTCGAAGGCTTTCATGGCTGGAATCACTCAGTTCTTGTGGGGTTTTTCGGGCTATATGGCCATGTTCTAGAGGCATTTCTCCTGACGTTTCGCCTGCATCTATGGCAAGCATCCTCAGAGGTGAGGTCTTAATTATTAGAATTAAGGTCTTAATTATTAAAATTATTAGAATTAAGATTGCTGCACACTGCACACTGCACTTGCCTTATAATCCCTACTTATCACCTGTCACATCAGCACTTTTAATCCTGTACCCTTTACTCTGGCCCAGCCTAGTTTTATCTTGTTTGATGTACTGTTTATAGCCTGTGGTTTCGTTGTTTTAATATTGCTTTAATTGTTTTAATTTGCTTTAAGTGTATTGTTGTATTCTGTATTGAGGCCTTGGCCTTTGTAAGCCGCATCGAGTCCTTCGGGAGATGCTAGTGGGGTACAAATAAAGTTTAATAATAATAATAATAATAATAATAATAATAATAATTACATCTTTATTTATATAGATAAACGGTATTATAAAATGAACACCCTTAAAAACCCTTAAATGATGAAAACACCTATTCATAGCTTGTGTGTCTTTGGCTGTATGAAATCCACACTGAACTGGGTTACATGGCAGTGTGGATACTAGATAGTCCAGCTTCAGGCCAGGCGCTTCGGAAGCCTCTGGCAGTGGACAATGCGCGCGGCCGAGCCCTCGTGCGTGCGCGCCCCCTGCCCACCTGGAAGCGGAGGCGCGCCAGCCGCGTCCATTGTGCCTCCGCGAGCTTTCAAAAGCAGCGCCCCCAAGAGGCGCAGCTCGCGCCGCTCTCTGATTGGCGGAGCGCTTCGAGGAGCAGGAGGCGGAGGGGGGGAGAGAGAGGCACGCCGGCGTGCGTGAGTGCGCGCGCGCTCCCGAGGCCAGCGCCTCTCTGTGTGTGTGTTTCTGTGTCTGAGTGACTGAGTGAGTGTGTGTGTGTCACCGGCCATCCCGTCCGGCCGGCCCCGCTCTCCCCGAGGCCTGGGGTTCCGCGCTCGGCCTGTGCGGCCACTGAATGGGGAGCTGGGCGCGGGCGGCTGCCATGGAGAGAGGCGGCGGCAGCAGCAGCAGCGGCGGGAGAGGCATCAGCAGCGGCGGCAGAGGCGGGAGGGGGTGACCGCGCGGCCCTCTCCTCCTCGGCCTCCTTCCTTCCTCCCTTCTCCCCGTCCCCTCATGAGACTCTGGCTAGCCTGGCTGGGCTGCTGCACCTTGTCCCTGTGGGCGCTGAGGAGGAGGATGTGGTCTGGCCCTGCCCGCTACCTCAGGAGCCCTTTATCCCGCTCGCTCTTCTACGCCAACATGATGGGCAGCCACGGCCAGCCCGCGCCGGGCCTCAAGGAGAACCACCAGGTAGGCGCCTCTGAGCGGGAGGGAGGGGAGAGAGGGGACGCCTCCCTGAGGGAAAGTCTCAGGAAAGAGGCCTACCCAACACGGAGAGGCGAGGGAAAGAAGGCGCCTCTACTCGGCGTGTTGCGCTTTGTGTGGACGTCATAAAGGCAAGGGAGGCCGCCTCCTCCTCCTCCGAAGGGGGAGCCTGGGAAGCAATGGCCCTGTCGGCGGCGGAGGGGGGCCTTGGGCCTTCCCTACCCCACCCCCCCTCTCATCCTCCTCCTCCTCCTCCAAAGAGTGAAGGGCAGGAGCCACGGGGAGAGCGCCTCCTGCTGGGGAAAAGGGGACACGCACACAGGGGGGTTCCTGGGAGGCCCTTCCACACAGCCCTGCATCCCAGAATATCCAGGCACAAAATCCCACAAGATCTGCTTGGAATATAGGGCAGTATGGACCCAGGGCCCTTCCACACAGACCAATAATAATAATCATAATCATAATCTTTATAATCATCAGTATAATCAATAATAATAATAATCATCATCATCATCATCTGTATAAATAAAAATAATGTTCGTTTGTGGGATTAACAGAACTCAAAAACCACTGGGGGAATTGACACCAAATTTGGACATCATACACCTAACAACCCACCTAACAACCTAAACCGCATTGAGTCGCCTGTTTGGGCTGAAAAATGCGGTATAGAAATAAAGCAAATAAATAAATGTATGTCCTTCACTCAAAAATTGATTTTGTTATTTGGGAGTTGTAGTTGCTGGGATGTATAGTTCGCCTACAATCAAAGAGCATTCTGAACCCCACCAACGATGGAATTGAACCAAACTTGGCACACAGTTCTCCCATGACCAACATAAAATACTAGAAGGGTTTGGTGAGCAGTGTCCTTTGGTTTTGGAGTTGTAGTTCACCTACATCCAGAGATCACTGTGGACTCAAACAATGATGCATCTGGACCAAACTTGCCACAAATACAAACTCAGATGGAGTTTGGGGGGAATAGACCTTGACGTTTGGGAGTTGTAGTTGCTGGGATTTATAGTTCACCTACAATCAGAGCATTCTGAACCCCACCAATTGGGCCAAACCTCCCACACAGAACCCCCATGTGGGCTACAGCAACATGTGGCAGGGGACAGCTAGCAATAATAATATATTTATAACCCGCCCTCTCTCCCCAAAAGGACTATAACCCAGAATATCAAGGCAAAAAATCCCACAAGATCTGCTTGGAACTAGAATATATGGCAGCATGGACTC